>JAEIFV010000779.1:0-146945 GCA_018904265.1 Lordiphosa collinella
AGCCTAAATAAAAATACAAAAAGCAAATGAAAACGTTTTTATCTAATACATGGCGACTCATATTATAATAATACCATTCCTTACTAATACAGGAAAAACCAAAACAACAAGAGGAGCAACAGCCAAACATCGCCCCAAAAGGAGCCAAAAATAAAGAATGGACCACGGTAAGGTCTAAAACCCAAAAGCCAAGGCCACCAAGAAACGACGCTATTGTTATCAAAAGCAAAGGAGAACCATCTTCATACGCAGAGATACTCAAAAAGGTAAAACCCGAACCGCAGCTAAAGGAATGGGCGCAGTGTGTACAAGGAATCAGGCGCACGGCTAAGGGCGAGCTTTTGTTGAAACTAGACAAGGCCTCTGACCCCAAGGAACTGGAGATGCAAAATGCCGTGCAAGCACTGCTTGGAGATGCCGACGAGGTGCAAACACTTACGGAGACAATGTTAGTGGACATCAGAGACATTGATGAAATCTCGCAGGTGGAACTGAGCCTTTCAGAATCGGTGGTTGTTGGCCTACGGGCAGCTTACAGGCAAACGCGAACACTTACTCAGCGGTTGATGCCCGAAACGGCGAGTAAATTGATAGAAAAAGGAAGAATCCGTGTAGGGTGGGTATGGTGCAGAATCAGACCAAAACTGGCCCCAAGGAGATGCTACAAGTGCCTTGAATTCGGGCACATATCGGTGAACTGTAGTAGCAAACATGATTGTGCAAAAGCTTGCTACAATTGCGGAGGTGAAGGGCATAAGGCTAGCTTCTGTAAAGCTCCTGCATCGTGCATCGTCTGCACACGTTTCAATCTAAAATTGAAAAACCACGCCACATCGAGCACCAAATGCCCGGCATATCAAAAGGCGCTTAAAGATATGGGCCGTAAACAAAGATGAAAGTTTTATAACTCAATCTAAACCACTGCGCGGTGGCTCAGAACCTGTTGGAGCAGACTATCCAAGAGGAGAATATAGACGTGGCCATAATCAGCGAACATTACAGAAACCGAGATGCTGGCGAGTGGGTGGCAGACAAGCCCGGGAAGGCTGCAATCTGGTCATGCGCACAAACTAAAGCGCAGATGCAAAAAATCTCTCAGTCAGCCGGATATGTCAGAGCTGTGATCGGGGGCGTTTACTTCTATAGCTGTTACCTGCCGCCAAGCCTGAATACACTGGAAGCATCGAGCATACTGGACGACCTTTCTGAGGATGCTCAAGGAAAACACCCAATAGTTATTGCGGGAGACTTCAATGCGTGGGCGACCGAATGGGGCTGCCCGTCTAAAAACGCAAGAGGCCAAGCTCTTCTGAAGTCATTCGCTTCACTGGATATTATCCTGCTGAATAGAGGCAACAAACAAACATACTGTAAGGCGGGAAGAGGATCAATTATAGACCTTACATTTGTGAGCAGCAGCCTGCTTCCTCGCAGTAACTGGAATGTAACCGACCTCTACACTGGAAGTGATCACATGGCCATAATTTTCACACTGCTGCAACCCAGCACGCCTGGAATTAGAAGTACACCCAAAATCAGGTACAAGGTGGAAACGCTGGACGCAGAAATAATCCCTGTGCAATTGAATGACTTTGCAACCCACGGTACAGCTAACGACAAAGCAGAGCAGATGGCAGCGCAACTAAAAGCGACATGCAAATGTGCAATGCTACCTAAAGGACGCGGACCACCCAGAAGGAGCCCAAAATATTGGTGGACGCAGGAAATAGCAGACTGTCGAAAGGAGTGTCTGCGTGCAGACTAAGCCAGCGTTCTCGCTCCACAGCCAACTGGTCGGCTCTCCAGGAGCATTACAAGGAGAAAAGGCATGCCCTTAAAAAACATATCGCAGAAGCTAAGAGAAGATGCTTTAGCGAAAAGATGCCTCGCTTATAAGTTGGCCGTAAAAAAGCTAAAATCGAGCAGCCGACCAGCACCATCAAGTCGTGACCAGATGGCGCATATTGTGGATATTGTCGAACAACATGGGAGCAACGGACGCCCTACAGACTGCAGGCTTATGAATGGCGAGGTGTGACGACGGAAGAAGTTGTAGCGGCGGCAAGCTCCTTCAAGGATGCCAGGACCAGACGGCGTCCCCAATAAGGTGCTCAAGCTTGCAATCACAGCCAACCCTGAACCATTTATGGAGCTTTACAATGCTGCTTATCGGAGGGAACCTTCCCGGAAAGATGGAAGCGGCAGAGGTTGGTCCTACTACCAAAGGGAGCAAGAAATGTGGATGACCCGTCATCATACAGACCGTTATGTATGCTGGATACCACAGGAAAAGTACTTGAGCGCATCATTCAAACACGCCTTGAAGCCTCAGTTGAAGCATGGATGTCCCCCAGGCAATACGGTTTTAGGAAGAGACGTTCTACTATTCACGCAGTTCGTGAGCTGCACAACATTGTTAGTGCAGCCATTGAAGGACAGCGCTGGATGTTTGGTAGCAAAGAGTGTTGCTTGGTGGTCACTCTGGACACCAAAAATGCCTTTAACTCGGCAGGGTGGAATCATATCTTGCGGGCTCTAAGTGCAATAGATGTGCCTCCATACCTCATTGCAATCGTAGAAGACTATCTGAGCGGCAGAATACTCACATACGAGTCTGATCACGGGGAGCAGCAATATAACATCACCGGAGGAGTTCCACAGGGTTCAGTCCTAGGACCAATGCTGTGGAATATTATGTACGACGGCATACTGCGCCTTCTGCTGCCACCAGGGGCCACAGCAATTGGGTTTGCTGATGACATTGCCATCGTGGTAGTTGCAAAGCATCTCACGGAAGTGGAACAGACCAGCAACGTGGCTATTGAGGAAGTCAAGCGATGGCTTGAAAGGATGGACCTTACACTAGCCATCCACAAGACGGAGTCAGTGCTAATAAGTAGCAGGAAAGTAGTAGAGCAGGCTACAATAAAAATTGGGAACGCGACAATAACCTCGCAGCCTCAACTTAAATATCTGGGAGTCATGACAGACTCAATTTTAGAGATCACCTGACTTACGCAAGCCAGAAAGCAAGCAATACGGCAGCAGCATTAGCCAGAGTTATGGCAAACACTGGTGGACCAAAGCAATCCAGAAGGAAGTTACTGGTAAGCGTAGAGAGCTCTACCCTGCTCTACGCTGCTCTAATATGGGCACCAGCCACGGCATACAGCTCCTATGTGCGTGGAGCGAACTCAGTGCAGCGCATCTGTGCACTTAGAGTTATCAGTGGTTTTAGAACGGTCTCAAATGATGCAGCTTTGGTGGTGGCGGGACTCATCCCATTTGACCTCAGGGCGCAAGAGATTGCGGAATTACACAAAGGAGCTCCAGAAGACAGCACGATGGCAGCACTCAAAAAAGAGGTGCACATAAGAGCCGTACAAAAATGGCAAGAGCGGTGGGAAAGATCGACCAAAGGACGATGGACTTACAGCCTTATTCCTAATATAGGGCCCTGGCTAGACAGAAGACACGGACAGGTGACATACCACTTGACGCAACTCCTTACGGGACACGGATGTTTGAAATCCTATCTTTATAGGTTCAAACACCGTATTGCCCAGACACCAGCCGTTAGCAACTAGGTGAATATAATGCTTGAATCGGAACAAAATTGTTCTGCAGTCTGCAATATGGCCACAAAAATTTTCCAAAAACTGCGCTGCGCAGAAAGACTGCATAATTCTAATACAAAGGAGTGAATCCTAGGTGAACCTTGGGCATTCCCCCCGGCGAAGTAATACCGAACGGTGGTTCCGCCGGGAATCGGGATGGGGGTGGATTGTTTAGTGGGTGCGGTAACTCAACTCCCACACTTTGGTTGCTATATCCTAGAGCCAAACCGGCTTTAAAGCTTTCAACCACCCCTACACAAAAAAAAAAACATGCGCGTGGCGCTCAAAAACTCAACACACGCTCACACTTACACATGTGCATCTGCCAAAGTATGCACGCAGCTTCTTGCAACGGTCCACGGTCACATCCCCAACAGAACACATTTCTTACTTCGGGACAACGATGCCATTGACCACCATTGATCAGCATACCCTATTCCTGGTTCAGCGTCCACGGCCCTGTGCAACTTCGACGGCTGCAACATCTGTCGTTCCACATCGATCAAGGTGCATGCACTTGCATGCCCATCGATTCGTTCCTACTTGCACAGGTGGACAAATGCCACCTTCGCTGACATAACTGAACCGCAGGAAACCGGCATTTGCTGCCATCCATAGCCCCATCTATAAGTTCTCAAACAAGCGTGCCTGCGCCCACAGTCGTTTAACTAACACGGCTGTCGCCAACATGCGACGTCTAGCTACAGACTCTCGCATCCGCACCTCAATCGAAACAACCGAATCTGGATCATTTGTGTCTTCTACGCACACGCCTGTGAACCTAATCGACAAAGTCCTCATCTGAGGCAGCGACAAAGCCTTCGCCACGAAGCAACAAAGTCCTCATCCGAGGCACATCGATTCTGGTGCAGTAGTGTCCACTACGCCCACGCCCGTAACACTGAACAACAAAGCCCTCAACCGAGGCAACACAAAGTCTTCAACCGAGGCAACACGAAGTCCTCAACCGAGGCAACACAAAGTCCTCGACCTGAGGCGACTTTAACCATCAACCTCAACAAGAGGTAACATGATCCCGGCTCAATCCATCTTGCTCATCGACGCCCATTCCGCTTCAGACGAACTTGCTTATCGAAGCCCACTCGAAGCAACCACCGGCCTCAACACAACTAAGCACATACGTAGTTTCTACCCATCTTATCCATTCACGCGGTCACCGTAGGGGGAGTACTGTGGCAACTCTGCCACCACCAGACACGAACGACTATCGATGACTCTAGCGGCAATGGTCACACTATCATTAAGCTATTCATCTCATCTCCAGGAGGGTGGATTGAACTTGGCGCTGGCTGGCAGACTCGGGCCAGGCCGAAACTAAGAAATCTTGTTAACTAAACTAACTAACTAAAATTGGGAATATTGTGTCATCACGGACCGTGCGGCGACCATTAAAGTAAAATTGGCTTGTCAAGATGACACAGCCCCAAAGGGCCCAAGCCGAGCCTCTCTCAATCTCTTGGCTCGTGCGCTTCTAATTTTAGGACAAGAGAAAGGGACCTACAGTTTAACGCCGAATCCGAACGGCAGTTTGAGAAGCTTTTCATGACTAATTACTAGAAAGCTGGCGCCAACAGCAAAGAGGTGTGGCCGGGTGTAAAGTTTATTCAAAGAAAATCTTTTCATTAGATGTTCCGAGGCGGGATCGAACCCATGACCTCTTGCACAGCGGTCGCGCACACTAGCCGCTGAGCCACCCAGCCACTACTTCTGGTACAGAGTATAAAAATCGAAGTCAGAATTTTAGCTTGAAATTTTTTAACACTATCTCATAATATGTCAATCTATTAAAATTTAAGAAAAGCTGCAAAAGGCAGAGAACAAAACAAATTTTTCTGCAGCTGTGTGAGCATCTAAAAATGAAGGTGCCAGGGAAAGCTTAAATACTTTTTAAAACAAAGTGCTTGGATAATGGAAAGCTTAAATATTATGAAGAAAGGTGCTCAGTACTGATTGTGATAGTTCACCAGTTCATAGCATGTTGTGTTTATTTTATTTCATTGATGTAACATTTGTGCCAATTGAAGTACTAATTTGTGTTTAACCTTAACTTTCACTTAGACTTTTAGTTGTGAATTAATACAACAGATGTAAATAAATCTATAAGTATATCTTTAACTAATATACACCAACAATTTACCTTCTGGAGCTCCATTAAGAGATTTAAGCAACTTGACGCGGAAAAGCTCTTTTATCCTATTTTGACCTATTGGAATAACATAATCTTTAAAAATTCAGATCGTTTCAATAAAAATATATTCATTCTCCGGATATTTCTAAATGAAATCAAGATTGATCTGTAATGAGATTGAATAAAAGATTTTAGTATTTCTTCCATCAAATTGTTTATTAACTTACCAATTTACCACTCATCTATACATCTATATAAAAGTGAAAGTATGTTTGTCCTTTATGGGCGTCTAAACCGCTGAACCGAAATTTGCGTAAAACGGTCAAAAATCCGCGAAAATTGCAAAATTTACGTTTTCGCAAAAACTTTGTAAAATTGATCGACGCATGACCGGGAAGGTTTCCAAGAAGAAACCGCGAAATTTGCAAAATGTTCGTTTGTTATAAAACTTTGGAGAATGTTTAGACGCTTGCGCGTGAAGAATTCTGATTTGAAGAAATGGGTGGGAAATCGTCCAAAAACCGCGATTATTCAAAAACTATACCGTTCATCCGATCGCGATAAAATTTTGGTCAATGGTTATAGACATGCAACCTGCACTAGACTGAATATAATCGCTCTCTTAAGAATCATAAGAACCCGGTCGACGCCGGGTATTCAGCTAGTTTAAAATTAAATCAAGTTTCTTTGACTTAGCAAACGGTTCCCATTTTCTCCGATCTGATCTAGGAACCCCTTTACATACACATATATAATTTTAATTCGAAATACATACATATACAATAAACAAATACATATATTGCAAAGACTTTATAAACAAATATTGTTGAATATATTTATATTTTGATAAAGTTTTATATTTGAATTGTTTTGGTTTGATCCACAATTGACTTTTTTATTTTACAAAATTTTTTATTTGTACTGCTGCGACTACTAATAAACAGCCCTTCTTAGCGAAGCTCAAGTCGACAAGCCACTGCATGTATTTGTTTTTGCAGTCGACTCGGCCGCGCACATGGCTGACGCCGTGCCCAGGTGCGCTTTAAAGCGAGGCAATCGCACTTGTCGTTCTGTTTCTTTGTGAGTGGTAACGCAATTTTTAATGCGAATGCGGCTGTTAGCAAGGGCTTGCTAACGGTGAAAGTGCAACGCGAAAGAATTGATGATTCTATCGTCGTAGCCGCAGCGGTACACTTCATTATTTATTACCTTGATCCACTTTGTAATTCACTTTTCTTTTTCACACAAAAAATTAATTCTCGCAACAAAAAGACAACCGTTCAGCGCGAGCAACAAAAGTCAAATGAACGAGTCATCTAGAATTTTCAATTTGCAAGAAGACATAGTGTGACAATTTTCGTAGAAAAAAAATTGAGCCATAAGCTTGGCGGTTGGTTTTTTTTTTCATTTAAAATTTGAGTCAGTAAATTAATTATTTATTAATTGCATTTTGGAATGCATATGAGCCTATTGTATAAATTAACCTAAAGTGAACGGAGTCATAAGCTCTCGAGTTTTGAAACTTGTGCTTGACTTACACGAAGATGGTTATTGTTACATACCTGCATAATTCTTCTAACTAGAAAGTGGAAAGTCACAAACTCTTCCCCAATTTTATCATGCCATTTCTTCAAAAGCCCTGCCAAATGGCATAACTGAACTATGACCATAATTAACTTAGCCTTTGTAAAGTTGCAAATATCTTAAAACTAAATATTCTTCCCACAAAGTACGTGCATAACTTAAGAAGATTAAAAAACTAGTTTTCACAACTTCATTCTGCATTAATTGGTCTCGAGCCTTTGTTTAAATTGACGCCATTTGACAATTATCTGTTCATATCAGAAGTTTTTAATCAAAGAACTTGAAGCTCCAGGTATGCAACTAGTTGACAATAAAAATTTTTTAAATATTTGATTATACATAATTTATTTACATTACTCGTCAAAATGCTAAAAGTTTAGGAAATTGGCAATGGATTCCTAAAAAAATTTGACCTAAAACAATATTTATACCCTTGCAGAGGGTATTATAAAATTGTGCGGATGTTTGTAACGCATTTAGCCTTGTCCGCCTGTCCGTCTGTCTGTTTCTATGCTATCTCCTCCGTCAGTTTTAAAGCTATCCTCACCAAACTTTGCACGAAGTCTTTTGGTACAAATACGCTGCACATTTGTTGGGACCGGCCGGATCGGATCGGATAGCATATAGCTGTCATACGAACGATCGGTCCAAAAACTAGTCTTAGTGAGAAAAACTTTTTTGTTTTTTAATGGAAACGCCTCAAAGAACGTATTTCTTAGTTTACTATTCTTTCCCATAATTTCACTAAGTTTGGTCGAAATCGGATGACTAAAGCATATAGCTGCCATAGGAACGATCGGTCGAAAGACTAGTTCTAGTGAGAAAAACTTTTTTGTTTTTAATGAAAACGTCCTTATCATTGGCATACACTTATTCTATATACTTTTACACAATTCTACAAAATTTGGTCGAAATCGGATGACTATATCATAAAGCTGCTAAAGGAACGATCGGTCAAAAACCTAGTTCTAGTTAGAAAAACTTTTTTGTTTTTAATGAAAACGTCCTTATCGTCGGCCGAGCCGAAGTTTCTTTCACCTGAAAAAACAAAGTACAAATCACCTGCAAGCTGCTGGTCTTGTGCTGACGCCTGCGCTGGCTGCACCTCGATCATCTGGAGTTGTCTGCTGGTCGCTGCTACATCCATTTTGCCCGGCCAACACATGGTGCAACTAGTAAGGTGAAGCCGTCCGGGACAGCACTCTCTCCTTTGGCCCTAAAGGGCCATTATGCTGTAAGTGCTTTAAGCGAAAGATAGGCTACGGATAAATTTTTCTGTAGTTTTGTATGTATGCGTTATAGCAGGGATTGCAAATAAGAGTTATGAGTTTATAAAAATCGAACCTTAAAAAAATAATTTAGAAGAATGGAAATATCTTAGATATACTAATTCATGGTCCAGGATTCTGTTGGCAGGATAAACCTTTATTTTTAATTTTTATTATAAAAATTAATTTTAACTCATATTTTTGATTTAAAAAAAATATTAGACAAAATAATAATTAAATTTCAATTTTTATTTAAAAATCATAATGTAACGCTTATTTTCAATTTTTATAATAAAAATTACAAATAAAAATTATTTTTCAATTTTTATAAAAAAATCGAACAATAAAGATTATTTTTCAATTTTTATTATAAAAATTGAATGTAAATATCTTTGGAACCGGGTGGAGTATTAACAAAATTTAAAAACAGTCATGATGTGTGGATCAATACCTTTCATATGATACATCACATGTCCTGAAAGGATCAACATTAAGGATCCTTAAGGTATAACTTCATGTGAGCAAAAAAAAATGTGTTTTTTTTCGGCGTTTTTGCGCGCAGGCTGCCTTTGGAATTCCCAAACAGTTTTGCCGTTCGCGGGCATGGAGAGACTTCTGTTTGGACAGACATTTCAGGCTTAAAATCGCTGATGAGTGAGGTTGGTCCCTCATGAAACGTCGTCCGATCAACCTGATGCCTCCTTTGTTGTGTTGTGTGCCTCTGTTTAAAGTTATGTCAATAACATAGCAAGACCTCGAGCCAGTAAAAACTGCAAGTTAAGAGCATAAAGGTCGTTAAACAGTCATTAAAGTTGAAAAATAATCTTCATTATTCGATTTTTTATAAAAATTGAAAAAAATTGTTATTTGTAATTTTTATTATAAAAATTGAAAATAAGCGTTACATTATGATTTTTAAATAAAAATTGAAATTTAATTCTTATTTCGTAATTTATTTTTTTAAAATCAAAAATATAAGTTATTTTTCAATTTTTTGATAAAAATCAAAAAATAATGGTTATTGTACAATTTTAATTTTAAAAATTAAACCCGTTACGGTCCCTGCGTAATAGTCTTATTCGTGCTGTCATTTCTGATTTTAGTGTGTTAAAAGATGTCGAGTTATTGTGTTATTAGCCGTAAATCGTTTGCGTGAAGCAACGTTAAGCTCATACGAGTTCCCAACGACTTGGAAAAAAAAACAATATGGGAAGAGTCTATAAAACCTGGTTCATGTGCGTTTTTCTATTTTCAGAGAATACCTGGTTTCAACATCCAGTAAATCCTGAACTTAAGACTTGTTTTTGCTGATGTGCCCCACCTGATCAAGCTGATCCGCAACTACTACATTCTAGATACCAGGCTTTAGGTGAATGGGAACATTATAACCCCGCAATCAGTAAACCATACTTCCTCGTCAGATTTTTTAATTGCGTATAAGGTGACCGAAGAGCATTTATGTGTTCGTTCGGTAGGCAGGCAAAAGGTTAAGCTAGCCACGCAGCTTTTTTCCATAACAAGTGCATGTGCAATTAGACGTTGCCACTCGTTGCGTCTTGATGTTTATAAAGCGTGTGAGACTGCTGACTTTATTCAATTAACAAACGATTGGTTTGTCGTATTTAACAGCAAAGTCACCACCGACAACGTAACTTCCACTGCAAAGCCTTATGGGAAACATATAGATTTGCAGAGAGGCATATTGCGAAATATGTCAAGCCTAATGAGTTCCCAAATTTTACCCCAATCCTCAAAAATTGCGTCATTTCAAAATGGTATCTGGCTGATAAATATAACATTGAATATATTTTAACAAGTAGGCTTAACCAGGACCTTTTGGAACAATTTTTTGGTGCAATGAGGGCTAAAGGCTGCTTAAAATTTTAATTTTTGGCATCAGACTTTATATTTAAAATTTTATTTCGTCTTTTTGAAAATAGTTCAAATATAACTGCCAAAATATAACATACAAAAATAAACAAGCGGAAAAACAAAGCAAGCCATCTCCTATCTAACAAATATCATTCTGTCTTTCTATCACATAGGCATTGATAGATTGGCCCTCAGCATATGCTGACGGCTTCACCTTGTTAATTCCACCATGGGCCAACACATTTTAGACTTTTAATTTTGTGGGAAGAAAGCGAAAGTAAGGAGAAAGCTAAGGAAAGGGAAAAGGAGGAAGGGTAAGGAGAAAGGGAAAACCACTCAACATTCGCCAACTCTTTTTTTTTTTTTGGCTTGGTGATGAACTATTGTAATCGATAGTTCAGGGTTGGTGAAGTTTATTAAAAAAAAAACTTATTCTGCCATCACAGTGACTCATTTGGCGATAACACAATGTCCGCTAAACATATTGAGAGGGCCTGCTAATGTAAAGGCGGGAAACAAAAATTTCATAGTTATATCGAATGCAAAAGAACAAAATTCGAAAGTGACTTAAACGTCTACATTACACTCCAATATAAACTTAGTAAAATCTGCAAAATATACTACTATAATTAGTTTTTAGAATATCATTTTTATTTTTGAATCTACTAAATATTTTGTATTTTGACCAACTTTTGGCATGTTTTGGACACTTGAACAGCGAGTGATCAAGAGAATCACATATGTTACACATATCACAGATTTTAGAGTCTATCAGGCCTGTTCCGGTTTTCACATATTTCTTCGATTTCAAATGAAAACCAAATTGAACTATTTGGTTTTAGCTGTTCTGGTATTCGAACGATTTGCAATTCGAGTGTTTCATTTCCAAATTGTTTTCGTTAACTACACTTTTACCTTAATCAACTGGTGAATCAAAACAATCGAATAAATTATAACTCAACATAGTTGATAGTAGTTGAATATAGATGTTTCATAAACAAGTGAAAACCAGAACAGCTTGAACAAAATATGTGAATACGATTTGGATGCTACGTGGCAAAATTGAAGCTATTGATAAAAATTATTCATTTTTTTATTAAAAATAATTTTTAAGGGAATGTAAAATTTCAAAAAGTATCTAAATACACTGAACAATGGTACAAAATTATCTTTAAGCCATTAATTTGACGCCTTTATACACAAAATCGCATTTAGTTTTGAAATCATCGGCTCCAAGCAATGTGAATTCAAATCAAGTAAATCTATCGAATTGTGAAGACCGGAACAGGTAGCCAAATCGAATTCGAGCAAATTTAGTGAAAGTGAAAACCGGAACAGGCCTGTATAGCTTTTATTTTGTACAAAAAGGATTTAGAATATGTTGAATTTGCCATTAATCTATTAATTATTTTAGTATTTCTAGCCTCCATTTTGACATGGTGATGCCATGGGCTACTAGGTAAATTGTAATGTCGCTTGGTTAGGCCTAAATTGAAAAAAATAAACTTAAAATAAATTTAGTATTTTAGTAAATTTTAATACTAAAATAATGCCATAATTAATATCGATATGAGTGCAAGTCAGAGGTGTATCTCAAATCACTCGATAGTTAGTGACAGGTGATAGCTGATTGTCAAAATTCATGCGTCTAACATTTCCGGCTTAAGGTTAGGTGGCTTTGGCCAAATTCCGCTTCCGTCTCTTCTTTTCGAACCGTTAGTGCGAACACATCATCATCAGCAGCTCCAGAAATAATAAAAGTGAAAAGTGGTACAAAAGTCAAAGTAAAATTTTCTTGTCGCTAAAATAGCAAAGCTTACGAACGCAGAGTAAAGTTTCGTACTGCAAACCAAAAACCTCACACGAAAACTAAGGAGAAAGGCGACGGCGTGATTTCTATAATTTTTTTTCGGTTCGATCGAAAGGGAATTGCTGCCCAAGAAGTGTCCGAAGAGTTTCGAGTTGCAAAGGCGAAATGCAGCAGAATTAGAGATATAATTTTTTTCATTTTTGTTAAATTTTTTTTGGTTATGTAAAGTGTGTTAGAAAAGGAATAGGACCTATGTGAACATGGAAGAGAAGTGGAGCTAAAAATCTTGCGATCAGTGAATTTTTTTTGTGTGCTCTTGCGACAGCTATCCCAGCAACAAGTGCAGCAAACAACATAGACCCAAAGCGAAACAAAGACAAATCGAAACCATGCCGTGGTTTAGAATGATTGGCGAGTTAGTCCGTATCATTTGTGAACATTAATCTTTTGCAAAATATTTAAGCTACGTTCCAGTGCCTCCAGCGAAAGTACTTTAAGGGGCACACCTAGTGTGATGGCCTAAAAAAAAGGTGATTTTTGGGAATTTTTATTAAGAAAACTACTTTATCAATTATTTCAAAATTTTAAGAATATATTTATACATGTTTCAAGAATATACAGTGAAATTTTTGAAGAAAAAAATTAAATATTTTTTAAGTTATAGTCGATCTCCAACGGCGCGAAAAAAAAAGTTCCTTCACTGCTGCAGTGATTCCGGCCTTCTCCGTGGATGAAATTAAAAAAAAAAAATTCTCGTTAAACTAGATAATATTGTCTGTACAATGACCTACGATAAAAAAAAAAATTCAAAAATTGACAATATGGCGGCGTTTTAAAAAAAAAAGTCGAATTTTACCCAAAATTTTGGTCGTTTTTGGCCTGCCAAAATTCGATTTTTTGATCAAATCAAAAACCGATAGGTCATTGTACGGAGAACTATATATAGAACATTTTAAAAAAAATTTGATAGTGATCGGATCATTTGTTTTTGAGTAATCACTGCAGCAAATTTGGAAAATGCTGTTTCGAGAAAAACACGTTTAAAGATAAAATGATCGTCTCCCTAGCTGCCGAGCGGCTGCTCTTTAAATTGCTATAACTCAAAAACTATTTGAGATATCGATTTGAAATTTTAATATGTTATTTTTAAAGGTGTAATCTACCGAAATATGAAAAAAAAGAAAAATCGATTTTTTTGAAATTTCACACTAGGTGTGCCCCTTAAGCGTGGGATTTGGAAGCGGTAAGTGCGATAATCTTTTTAGGTTTGTTTTGATTCTCCTTTGCATCGCTTGGACGAATCCCAACCACTGATAAGCAAACGCATTGCTTAAGCAGCGATCGACAGCTGATCCAGCTATGGATATTAATATTTATAAAAACTAAAAAGAAATGCGTTTGTTGTTGGCCAATCTGGCTCGAGTTGATTTGGCATTGCTGTCCCATAAATAAATGCGGTGCTTTCTTCAGCCCAAATGTTATAAAATGAAGACACTCCTAACAATAAAAATATGACTAAAGTATTAAATGCATTTTCCTCTACACTGGGAGAAACTTCTTCTTCTTTGGCCATCACAACCGTTTTACGGTCTCGGCCGCTGCCACTAATGCCCGCCACTCGCCTCTGTCCCGAGCGACATTCCACCAGGAGGACACTCCCAGCTTCGCAATATCTCCCTGCACGCCATCTCCGCTTCGGTCGACCCGCCGGGGGAATTCCTCCCAACTCGATCGCATGCCGATTGTACACACGCTTTGCTGGAGCGTTATCATCCATACGGACATGTCCTATCCAGCGCAGCCGCTGTTGTTTTATGTCCCCATAGAGCTCATACAGTTCGCGATTCATTCGGATGCGAAATTCGCCGCCAACGTTTAGAGGACCATAAATCCTCCGAAGAACTTTTTTCTCGAACACGCCAATTGCCGCCTCATCCGTTGATGACATTGTCCATGCTTCTGCGCCGTATAGCTGGACTGGGATGATAAGCGACTTGTATAGCGCAATTTTCGTTTTCCGAGAAAGGGCTCTGCTCTAGAACTCCTTATTTAGCCCGTAATAACATCGGCTTGCAATTCTTCTTCGGATTTCCAGACTGGTGTTGTTGTCGCTGGTTATCGTCGTTCCGAGGTAGACAAATTCCTTAACAACCTTGAAGTTGTAGTCTCCCATTGCAACAGAGTGTCCAATCGTAGACTCCTTGCGCATTGCTAGAAGGTACTTCGTCTTCTCCTCATTTACCGCTAAGCCCATAAGTTTTGACTGCTTCTCTATCTTTGAGAACGCCCGTTTTACCACAGATTCGCTTTTACCGATGATATCAATATCATCGGCATATGCAAAGTAAAAGTAAAACTAAAATCGGCTTGTCAAGATGACAACAGCCCCGAGGGGCCAAAGCCGAGCCTCTCTCAATCTCTTGGCTTGTGCGCTTCTAATTTTATCACAAGAGAAAGGGACCTACAGTTTAACGCCGAATCCGAACGCCAGTTTTTGAGAGGTTTTTCATGGCTAATTACTGCAATGCTGGCGCCAACAGCAAGAGGTGTGGCCGGGTGTAAAGTTTTATTCAAAGATAAACTTCTTCTCTTCCGATTTTTTCATTGGCGGAAGGAAATAGACGCCTACCGGGTGCCAAGCCCGATGCGACGCCCCCTATTTGCCCTAGCGTCGGATCGCCACTCACGTTAGCCAGCGGCTTTGCGGATGCAACGCTCTGTTTCCGGGGGTTACCACGTGGAGGTGTGAGTCGACTTGAGGCGCAGTAAGCTACATACGCCCCCATAACCACAGGAAAGTTCCTGTCTTCCGGAGAAACCCGAGAAACTTCCATATCCTACATTAAAAATTGTTGCCTAGTTTTTTGTTCATTTTTTTCTGAATATTATCTACATATTACACGCTTAGTATCTACGAATGTCTTATTATCTACATGAATTAGTATTGATATTTATTATTAACACTTATTTTTCCTTAACTATCCGTGTTCGAGTAAAATTAAAGAAAGTCGATCTCTAAACTAGCATTGAAACAATAGCACGCGCAACAAAATTAAAATTTAGCATTATCGAGAGCTCGTAGAGAGTAGCGGTCTAATATTGTCGCACCCCCCGCTGCCGACCAGAACAACGCCGGAAGCTAGCGCGTGCTTCGTAAACGCTTCTTCACCCACATCTGCTCTACTCAATTGCCTCGTATACCCGTATACGTTGCATGCTACAGTTAATTTTAATTTTTGGCGCCCAACCATGTGGCCTAATTCCGGCTGGCCCAGCCATCCTAAAAATTTTTATCGTCAATAACATCAAGATACGATTTTTTGTTTTTTTCAGTTTCAGTGTTAGATTAGGGACTTGACCCGAGTTCAAAAAGAACAGATGATATTGGCTTTGCTGATCAGTAAGGCAAATTAAATTGCAGATTAGACCTGTCATAAAGAAAGAAGATGTAGAGTGGACCAGTTCCACGCCTTGGCGCTGATTACGTAATTTTGACAGTTGAGGCAGTATTCGTTTGAACGTTTTTCGAAGTTTAAATTTGCTAGTTAGCTGTTTGCTATCGGATGCTGAAGCAAGGTTTAAAGTGGACAAGCTCTACGACTTGGCGCTAATGAAGCAGCACTAATAGCAACATGATGATGGACTTGGACAAAGGCAAATCAGATGGTGAATAAGCTGGTAGATAAGGTGATCAGATGGACCAGAGCTACGGCCTATCTCTCTACAGATTTCAACAGATTGCCAAAGTTAAGGATTAAGGATTTTTTGTTTGTTTTTATTTCATTAAGGTCAACTAAAGCTTTAAAGTAATTTAGTAAGGACTAGGAACCGGATAAAATAAAAGTCTGGTGATCCTTTCCAATGTTAAGTCATCAAATGTTAAAACTTGACATATTTCCTTTTTTAGAGAGAATTGCGCCATTAAGATCTCAGTTGATACACGGATGTGGTGAAAAACTATCAGGAGTAGCCTGAGATTTATTATTGGTGAAAAATCGATTATGTTTTTTTTCTCTCCAATTGTTTTTGGTGGCAACATTGGTTTTACAAAGGTGTTACATTGCTTCCATATTTTTTTTATGAATTTTGCTTAAAACAATACTATTTGAGCGATAATCGAAAGTGTTATTTTTGAAGCAGCGTTAAATATTTTTTTTTTTTTTTCTGTAGTATTAAACTTAGGATTTATATAGTCTAAGACTTGATTTATTATCATGCCTCTGAGTCACAGTTGCGAAAATTGATCGCAAATTGAAGATTCTAATCAGGTTTGTTGCATTTGCGGCGCAACTACCGAATACCAAGCGCAGCTCTTAGCTACTAGTTGCAATCACGCGTTTCATCGCGTTTGTTTTTCCACGAGAGCTGGGAATAAGAAGATTTATCCTGTTTGCAAGACCGCACTACAATCTTCAATACCAAATCTAAGTGCAGACCCAGCCATTGTGCAATCTTCAACGTCGCAGACGACGAGATCTACACATATGACGCGATCGAGATCAAGAGGTAATAATAGAGCTCCGGCTCCTCACAGAAATCCAGAGACGGATACTGGGTCGAACAAAAATCCTAGTGGTCAAGATTTGCAGGAATCAGTAATGGCAAACTTACAACAGGAAATAGGTACTGCTATTGCAGAAGTGCTAGCTGAGCAAACCCAACTTCTAGCACAGACAATTGAAGTAGGGTTCTTACGCCTTTCAAGTCAAACGGGTGATGCGAATACAGTTCCAAATCGTTCTCAAACTGGAGAACATCAGACGTTTGAACAATTTTTGCAGCTGCCAACAGGCGAATCATTAACAGGGACGCAGACTAGAGATACAAACAAAAGACCAACAATACCAACTCCAGTTCTTGGCAAACAAGGCTCAGAGTCCAGATATAGCAGTGATTAATTGTGACGAGTTAACACATATTTCGTTAACTGATTGTCAGCAAAAGAACTTAGCAGATGCTATTAAAATGTTGCCATCCTTCGCTGAAAAAGAAAATTAAAATTTAGCATTATCGAGAGCTCGTAGAGAGTAGCGGTCTAATATTGTCGCACCCCCCGGTGCCGACCAGAACAACGCCGGAAGCTAGCGCGTGCTTCGTAAACGCTTCTTCACCCACATCTGCTCTACTCAATTGCCTCGTATACCCGTATACGTTGCATGCTACAGTTAATTTTAATTTTTGGCGCCCAACCGTGTGGCCTAATTCCGGCTGGCCCAGCCATCCTACAAATTTTTATCGTCAATAACATCAAGATACGATTTTTTGTTTTTTTCAGTTTCAGTGTTAGATTAGGGACTTGACCCGAGTTCAAAAAGAACAGATGATATTGGCTTTGCTGATCAGTAAGGCAAATTAAATTGCAGATTAGACCTGTCATAAAGTAAGAAGATGTAGAGGATTAGTGGACCAGTTCCACGCCTTGGCGCTGATTACGTAATTTTGACAGTTGAGGCAGTATTCGTTTGAACGTTTTTCGAAGTTTAAATTTGCTAGTTAGCTGTTTGCTATCGGATGCTGAAGCAAGGTTTAAAGTGGACAAGCTCTACGACTTGGCGCTAATGAAGCAGCACTAATAGCAACATGATGATGGACTTGGACAAAGGCAAATCAGATGGTGAATGTTAGCTGGTAGATAAGGTGATCAGATCGACCAGAGCTACGGCCTATCTCTCTACAGATTTCAACAGATTGCCAAAGTTAAGGATTAAGGATTTTTTGTTTGTTTTTATTTCATTAAGGTCAATTAAAGCTTTAAAGTAATTTAGTAAGGACTAGGAACCGGATAAAATAAAAGTCTGGTGATCCTTTCCAATGTTAAGTCATCAAATGTTAAAACTTGACATATTTCCTTTTTTAGAGAGAATTGCGCCATTAAGATCTCAGTTGATACACGGATGTGGTGAAAAACTACCAGGAGTAGCCTGAGATTTATTATTGGTGAAAAATCGATTACGTTTGTTTTCTCTTTTTTTGGTGGCATCATTGGTTTTACAAAGGTGTTGCATGGCTTCCATATTTTTTTTATGAATTTTGCTTAAAACAATACTATTTGAGCGATAATCGAAAGTGTTATTTTTGAAGCAGCGTTAAATATTTTTTTATTTTTCTGTAGTATTAAACTTAGGATTTATATAGTCTAAGACTTGATTTATTATCATGCCTCTGAGTCACAGTTGCGAAAATTGATCGCAAATTGAAGATTCTAATCAGGTTTGTTGCATTTGCGCCGCAACTAACGAATACCAAGCGCAGCTCTTAGTTACTAGTTGCAATCACGCGTTTCATCGCGTTTGTTTTTCCACGAGAGCTGGGAATAAGAAGATTTATCCTGTTTGCAAGACCGCACTACAATCTTCAATACCAAATCTAAGTGCAGACCCAGCCATTGTGCAATCTTCAACGTCGCAGACGACGAGATCTACACATATGACGCGATCGAGATCAAGAGGTAATAATAGAGCTCCGGCTCCTCACAGAAATCCAGAGACGGATACTGGGTCGAACAAAAATCCTAGTGGTCAAGATTTGCAGGAATCAGTAATGGCAAACTTACAACAGGAAATAGGTACTGCTATTGCAGAAGTGCTAGCTGAGCAAACCCAACTTCTAGCACAGACAATTGAAGTAGGGTTCTTACGCCTTTCAAGTCAAACGGGTGATTCGAATACAGTTCCAAATCGTTCTCAAACTGAAGAACATAAGACGTTTGAACAATTTTTGCAGCTGCCAACAGGCGAATCATTAACAGGGACGCAGACTAGAGATACAAACAATAGACCAACAATACCAACTCCAGTGGGATCGCAAGCTTCGGATCTAAGGTCAGACCGAATAAGTCAAGTAATAGTGAACTGGAAATTAAGGTTTTCGGGACATCCATCAATTGCTGTGGATGAATTCACTTACAGAGTAGAGGCGCAGTTACTTGGCTACATTTGAGCACCGCCTTAAGGGCTCAATTTAAAGACGGAAGATCTGACTTAGAGATTCGCTCTGCCATGGCTCAGAGAAAGCAAAAGGCCAACGAATCTTTTGATTCTTTTTATGAAACGATAGTAGCTTTAGCCGACAAGCTTCTACAACCTCTATCAGAATCTTCTATTTTAGAAGTGCTGCGGGCAAACCTATTGCCAGACATACAGCATGAAATTCTGTATGTTCCTATTTCGACCATTTCAGGATTCCGACACATAGTGCGTTGGCGCGAACGGTTTTTGCAATCAGTGGTTAAACCCATTTCTGCAAATCAGAGATTGCCTCCCCGACGTATGGTACATGAGATAGTGGCTCCATTAGACGGAATTGAACCGTACGAAGCCGAGGAGGACGAAGAGTTGGATATAGCAGCAGTTACACTTTCGAGCTGGAACTGCGGTGGCCACGGTCATCGATACCAGGACTGTGTGGGAGATCGTAAGGTGTTTTGCTGCGGATGTGGCAAACCCGAAACTTATAGACCCTCCTGTAGCAGCTGTAATGCTTAAAAAAACTCAGCAGGGTGTGCACTGTCGAGCAATGCACGTAAACGTATGATCTCCAAAGCGACCAATACAGAGTAGTGGATAATGCGTCACTTCCGCTCCAACCAGATTTACTAAAACTCCCGGATGTACCTTTGCACACTCGCTTGCTGCACCTTGCAGACAATCCTTTAAAGAATGTTGTAACGCGTCAGCAAAAGCGAAGAATTGCCTATAGAAATAGACGTAAATTAAATAGAGAAGCTGTGGCTGCATCGGTGGTAAATAATTCGCAAGACTACAGACCGTACGCAAAAGTCACTTTGCTAGGAAAAACTTTGAGTGGGCTAATAGATACATTAACTGTATAGAAGGAAAATTCGCAAAGGAATTGATTGATACTAAGATAGAAATGGTACCAATTCGTTCTGCAGTCCGAACTGCAGATGGTAAAAGTCAAGAGATTGCGGGCAAATTAACTACAAAAGTCTGCTTTTGAAGTGAGAGCAAGCGATTACAATTTTATGTAGTGCCAACACTATCTCTAGACCTATATTTAGGAATTGAGTTCTGGACAAGTTACAATTTACTGCCGGCCTTCTTGGCTCAGGCTCAGAAACAAGGCTCAGAGTCCAGATATAGCAGTGATTAATTGTGACGAGTTAACACATATTTCGTTAACTGATTGTCAGCAAAAGGACTTATCAGATGCTATTAAAATGTTTCCATCCTTCGCTCAAAAAGGATTAGGCAAGACGACCTGGCTGACCCATGATATTGATGTTGGGGAAGCCATGCCAATTAAACAGCGACATTATGCTGTGTCTCCAGCCGTGGAGAAACTTATGTACGAAGAACTAGATAGGATGTTAGATCTCGGGGTCATTGAAGAGTCAAACAGTTCCTGGTCCTCACCAGTTGTTCTCGTACGAAAACCAGGAAAGGTTCGCCTTTGCCTGGATAGTCGCAAAATGAACGAAGTCACTGTCAAAAATGCCTATCCGAAGCCTTTGATCGACGGAATTTTGAGCAGACTTCCGAAAGCTCAATTTATTTCCAGTATCGATCTAAAGGACGCGTACTGGCAAATTCCTTTACATGAGAAGACTCGGGGAAAAGACAGCATTTACAGTGCCTGTCAGACCACTGTATCAATTTACACTTAAGCCATTTGGACTGTCAAATGCGCCACAAACGATGTCCAAAATAATGGACAAAGTGATTCCACCAGAGCTACGAAATTAAATTTTCATTTACCTCGACGATCTGCTTGTCATCTCAGATTCGTTCGAGAAACCCGTGGCAGTATTAAAAGCACTAGCAGCAAGGCTAAAATTGGCAGGATTGACAATTAACGTGGGAAAAAGTAGTTTTTGCCTAAAAGAGGTCAAGTATCTTGGCCATGTAATTGGACATGGTACAATTCAAACCGACCCAGAAAAAGTCGAGGCAATTAGTCAATTTCCGACGCTACGGTCGGTGAAACAGGTTCGACGATTCTTGGGGTTAACCAGGTGGTTCCACAAGTTTATTAAAAACTATGCAGGTGTGGCTGCTCCTACTCTAAGGTCCAACCGAAAATTTATCTGGATTGACGAGGCTTAAACAGCATTTGAAATATTAAAGAAACAGATGTGTGAAGCACCCGTCTTACACATTCCTGATTTCTCGGCTCCATTTTCGATCCACTGTGACGCCAGTCACAGTAGGGGAGTAGGGGGAGTTTTAATGCAGAAAGACAAAAATGGCAACGAAGTTCCAATAGCATTTATGTCGCGCAAGTTAAATCGTTGTCAGCGAAACTATTCGGTGACCGAAAAAGAATGCTTGGCGGCCGTAATGTGCGTAAAGAAATTTCGTGCCTTCGTTGAAGGTCAGGAATTTTCCATCATTACTGACCATGCCTCGTTAAAATGGCTAATGTCCCAGTCGGACTTAAGTTCAAGGTTAGCTCGATGGGCCCTCAAATTGCAAGGATTCGACTTTAACATCCTGCATAAAAAAGGGAGCCAAAATATTGTGCCGGATGCGCTATCACGGGTGCATACCGAGGATTTGTCCGCTATTTCCATAGAAGGGTTCTTGGACTTGAATTCGGATCAGTTTAAGTCGTCTGAATATGCATTAATCAGGGAACGAGTTCTGGCCAATCAGTCTAGGATGCCAGACGTCAAAGTTGTAGACAAATATATATATAGGCGCTCTAAACATGCCACTGGAGACCATATAGCAGATGATCTCTGTTGGAAGCCATGAGTTCCCAAAGCTCTCGTCTCAAGTGTCCTCAATGACTATGTCAACAAGTGTGAAATGTGCAAGTGCACAAAGCATCCGAACGGCACGTTTCGTCCGCCAATGGGAAAACAAGCGAGACCCAACGGTTTTTCCAAAACCACTATGTGGATTTTTTGGGACCGTATCCACGTAGCCGTTCAGGGAATATTGGCATTTTGGTGGTATTGGATCACTTTCCAAAGTTTCCATTCCTTAAGCCAGTTAAAAATTTTACTGCTGAGGCTATCATGCGGTATTTAGAGGAAGATCTCTTCCACTGCTTTGGGGTCCCTGAAGTGGTCGTGTCGGATAACGGCGTACAGTTTAGATCGAATCTGTTAAATGCGTTGATGCAAAAATACCAGATTCAACATACATATACGGCCATATACTCTCGGCAGGCAAACGCTTTCGAGAGAGTCAACAGGTCCGTTATAGCCACTATTAAGTCGTATATAAAACCAGAGCAAACTAATTGGGACGAGAAACTTACTTACATAGCCTGTTCTTTACGGAGTAGTGTACACTCGGCTATAAATAGCAGCCCATATCGCGTGGCTTTTGGTCAAAACATGATCACTAGGGGAACAACCTATCACTTGTTGCGGCAATTAGAAATGCTGGAAGATCGGACTGTAAGTTTCAATCGGGATGATTCCTTTGACCTGATCCGGAAATCTGCTCAAAAAGCTATACAGCGGCAGCAAGAGAGAAACGAAAAGGCGTCTGGACAGGACAGGAAGTATTCCGAAGGAACTTCCAGCAATCAAATTTCGCGAAAGGCTTCAATGCCAAACTTTCCCCTACCTTTCTTAGGGCAAGGATTGTGAAAAAATTGGTACTTGCTATTATGATGTTGAAGATTTACAAGGTCGGTATGTGGGAAGATTTGACGCAAAAGATTTAAGACAATAAGTCCTAGCAATAAAAAACAATATCCTTCCCAAAAGCGGATCACCCTTTTTGGCAACCCCAAGTGTGATTTTGGCGTGGGGGAATTATAATAGCGCTTAGTTCGGCCTAAATTGAAAAAAAAAATAAACTAAAATCTAAGAGAAGACCTCTATTAGTCTAGGTTAGAATTAGAGCAAAATAAAAAAAAGAAATAAATATTGCCGCAGCGTAAGGGTTAAAAAGAAAATATAAATGAAATTGAAATTTATGAATGATGTTTAAATTGTATGTCAGGCAAAAGTATTTTAGTAAATTTTAATACTAAAATAATGCCATAATTAATATCGATATGAGTGCAAGTCAGAGGTGTATCTCAAATCACTCGATAGTTAGTGACAGGTGATAGCTGATTGTCAAAATTCATGCGTCTAACATTTCCGGCTTAAGGTTAGGTGGCTTTGGCCAAATTCCGCTTCCGTCTCTTCTTTTCGAACCGTCAGTGCGAACACATCATTAGCAGCAGCTCCAGAAATAATAAAAGTGAAAAGTGGTACAAAAGTCAAAGTAACATTTTCTTGTCGCTAAAATAGCAAAGCTTACGAGCGCAGAGTGAAGTTTCGTACTGCAAACCAAAAACCTCACACGAAAACTAAGGAGAAAGGCGACGGCGTGATTTCTATAATTTTTTTTTCGGTTTGATCGAAAGGGAACTGCTACCAGATACCTAACAAGAGCCAATTCTCGGATATAAAAGGGTAAATGTCCGCAATCGAGCTTTATTTGGTTGGAAGCAGACGCATATTTTTGGTCTCTCGCGTTTTTTTCCATGTAGGGAGAGGCCCTTGGGTTAGCGCAGCTAATCTTACCCAGCGTCTAGGTGACGTCTCGAAGGTGATCGGCCCATACGACGTCACACATAAAGCTTAAGATCAAGCTTTCCATCCCACCCACATTGAGGAGAGCAATAGCAAGCTCCGACCACTTCGTTTTGGTTTTCATCCCCACGCTGTTCCAGTGTCTTAGTCGCGATTATCTAGAGAACATGTTGGATGGCCTGCCCAAGAAGTGTCCAAAGAGTCTCAAGTTGCAAAGGCGAAATGCAGCAGAATTAGAGATATAATTTTTTTCATTTTTTTTTAAATTTTTTTTGGTTAAGTAAAGTGTGTTAGAAAAGGAATAGAGGCCTAAGTGAACATGGAAGAGAAGTGGAGCTAAAAATCTTGCGATCAGTGAATTTTTTTTGTGTGCTCATGCGACAGCTATCCCAGCAACAAGTGCAGCAAACAACATAGACCCAAAGCGAAACAAAGACAAATCGCAACCATGCCGTGGTTTAGAATGATTGGCGAGTTAGTCCGTATCATTTGTGAACATTAATCTTTTGCAAAATATTTAAGCTACGTTCCAGTGCCTCCAGCGAAAGTACTTTAAGCGTGTGATTTGGAAGC
Source organism: Lordiphosa collinella (assembly GCA_018904265.1). Taxonomy (NCBI): domain Eukaryota; kingdom Metazoa; phylum Arthropoda; class Insecta; order Diptera; family Drosophilidae; genus Lordiphosa; species Lordiphosa collinella. The sequence continues at coordinate 24,377 of JAEIFV010000779.1, forward strand.
GTTAAGTGCGATAAGCTTTTTAGCTTTGTTTTGATTCTCCTTTGCTTCGCTTGGACGAATCCCAACCACTGCACTGTGGTTCCGCCAGAGGCCAAAAATCAAAAAAAGTGATAACAACGAATAGAAAAAAATTGCAAGCAAATTGTCTCTAAAATGTTCAAACTTCTTGATGGCAAACCGGTTTTGTCTGGAAATCTAACGGGACTTTCTAAAAATAGAATGCAAAGCGTGGTCATGTGTACATTTTTGCAGCGCAGCAAGAATTTTTACAAAACAAAATTGCGCTTCAAAGTGGTCAAACGTTTGATATAGTGATCCGATTTTCTTTATTCAAAAAGCATTTTAAAGTTGAAGGTATTTACTTTAAATGTATATATTAAGAATTAAATAAATTCAACAAATTTTTTAGTGAATTTAACAAAATCGATTTAATATTTTTTGTGTATTTTGTGAACGTCTTTTTTATGTTTACCTAAAGTTTTAGTTGTGTTCCCCCCCGATTCCCCCATAGATATTATGTTCATTGTATTAATCAGAGTTTTTACTTAATAAAAGTGTTTAAGTCAGCTGGAGAAACTGGCAGATGTGTGTGAAACAATCAATAATCTAACGCATCTTTTTATTTCTTCAAGGTCAAACTTGTCCAGCAGAGCCCCTGTGTTTGTTTTGTGTGTTTGTCTTCGTCTTTACTTGTGGTTTTCATTGTTTATAAAAACTTCGTAATATTTAAAAATTTTTGTTTTTTAACTTTTTATTTCATAGGCAACATAAGTCAGTGTGTGTTCACACGCCTACATATTTTTAATATATGGTGCTCCAAAAAAGGCACAAACGCTGGAAAATTACGACAAGTAATTGCTGATGTCCAACAAAATTTGATTAACAACGGCTTTGGAGATGAACTGAATGCGTGTATTCAACCAATTGAGTACATTTGTAAAAAAATTGTTGATTTTTGGATGCGTTATAAACATAAGAAATCTTCTATTTTACAATATAAGTCTGATTGGCTGTCTATAACGGAGTCAATTTCATTGAAAAATACAAATAATGTACCCCAAGAAAATACGGAAAGTGCTCCACGCGGCCGTAAAAAACTAAATTTTATGGAGTCTTCAACGAGGACTAAGCGTCGGCGTATAGCTCAGCTGGTCGAAATTGATGAGACCGCTGTCTCTGCATTACGCAACGAAAACCAAACCCAAAATGTATTGCCAGCGGATCCCACAGAAGTCATTTCTCTTTTAATGGAGACCGGAATGACCAAACACCAATATTTGTTGATTCGGAATTTTGTAAACAGCAAAATATTATTGGACTTTTTTCCTAGCTATCAATGCATTTTAAGCTCTAAAAAAGATAGATATCCTGACAACATATCTGTAGACGAATCCTACGCAGAAGTCGAACTTCAAAGCTTGTTAAATAACACAGCCTCGAGCATACTTGAGCTTCAATCTAATGTTATTGAAACAATTGAAGATGATTCTGTTGCTCATCTGTTATTAATTGGAAAATGGGGGTTTGATGGAAGTACGGGCCATAGCGAGTACAAGCAAACGTTTTCCAATAATGATGTAGACGACAAAAGTTTATTCGTTACATCTTACGTGCCTCTTCAACTTATTTCAAAAACTGATCAAAAAGTAATTTGGAAAAACCCTCGGCCTTCGTCAACTCGTTATTGCAGACCAATTCGATTCCAGTTTAAAAAAGAGACAACCGAAGTATCAAAATCAGAGGAGAAATACTTTAAGGAGAAAATAAATTTGCTAATACCTACAGAACTATGTGTCCGAAAGAGAAAAATATTCGTTGAGCATAGCTTACAATTAACTATGGTAGATGGAAAGGTTTGTAACGCTTTAAGTGAATCGCACTCCACTAAATGTTATATTTGCGAAGCAAAGCCAACGGAGATGAACAATTTGAATGAATGTTTGGACAAAAAGGTATCAACAAAATAATTCGAGTTTGGTTTATCTCCACTGCATGCAAAAATAAGATTCTTTGAATACTTTCTGCACCTTTCTTATAAGTGCGGCATAAAAATGTGGCAGGCCAGAGGGCCCCAACAAAAACAAAAAGTTTTAGAAAGAAAGAGAGAAGTTCAACGGGATTTTCGAGATAAAATGGGCTTAATAGTGGACCAGCCTAGAGATGGTGGCAAAGGAACATCCAACGATGGCAATGTAGCGAGAAAATTTTTTTCAAATCCTCGGTTGTCTGCAGAAATTACAGGCCTTAATGAAAATTTGATTCATCGTTGTTCCACCTTACTGCAAGCTTTGGCATCGGGACACAAAATCAACGTACACAAATTTAATGAATATGCCCTCGATACTGCCAAAGGGTTAATCAAGGAATATCCCTGGTACTATTTGCCTGCGACGGTTCACAAGGTGCTTATTCACGGATCTGCTATTATAGAGCACGCAATTGTTTCAATTGGAGAGCTCTCGGAGGAAGCTGCAGAGGCGAACAACAAGGAAATAAAGAAATGCAGACTGAATCATACCCGCAAAATGTCACGAATACTTACAAATACAGACATATTGAATTATTTGCTTTTACGGTCCGACCCATATATTACTGGGCAGAGAAATATTGAAAAAACGAACAATTTAAAATTATTCCCTCAGTTAATAGCTTGCTTGAGGAGACATCCTAAAATTTTTGTATAATTTTGAAGTTACAACCATTGTAAATTTTGTTTAGTACTTAAATGGCTCATAAATTGTTATTGTTTAATTATTTGTTAAATTTTATTGTTTGGGGTTCATTGGTTGGCGGATTTTTTCAACTACAAACACTATTTACGAAGCTTGGTAAAACTTTCAGCCCTCTAATGCCATTAAAAGCATTTTTGGCCGCGCTTCCATACAAGCGGAACCACTGTGCACTGATAAGCAAACGCATTGCTTAAGCACGGATCGAAAGCTGATCCAGCTATGGATATTAATATTTATAAAAACTAAAAAGAAATGCGTTTGTTGTTGGCCAATCTGGCTCGAGTTGATTTGGCATGGCTGTCCCATAAATAAATGCGGTGCTTTCTTCAGCCCAAATGTTATAAAATGAAGACACGCCTAACAAAAAAAATATGACTAAAGTATTAAATGCATTTTCCTCTACACTGAGAGAAACTTCCATATCATATATTCCTATATTAAAAATTGTTGCCTAGTTTATAGTTCATTTTTTTCTGAATATTATCTACATATTGCACGCTTAGTATCTACGAATGCCTTATTATCTACATGAATTAGTATTGATATTTATTATTTACACTTATTTTTCCTAATATTATCTAAATTTTATACAGCACACTTATGATATTAATTTTTCGGTATTATTTTGAGTTAATTATTTTGAAATATTTCGTTGTATAGAAGAATTTAGTTTGAGCAAATCAATATGAACTTTTGAATTAATTTAGATGTAACCCAACTTGTGAATAAATATTAGAAATATGAAGTCGAACCAAAGTGACTATTTTTGGAAGCCATGTTTCGCCCTAGTAAACCAATGTTGTGATCAATCCTGGATATAAGGGGTCGTCTCAACTAAGATGCGTGTCGACGATCAAGGTAGGGCGGGAATTGCTAGCGCCTAATGTCACCTAGCTAGCCAATCTATTCAGGAATGCCACCATTTCTCTTTTCTTTACTTTCTTCCCTTTCTGTCTCTTAACTATCCGTGTTCGTGTAAAATGAAAGAAAGTCGATCTCTAATCTGGCATTGAAAAATAGCACGGGAAACAAAATTAAAATTTAGCATTATCAAGAGCTCGTAGAGAGTAGCGGTCTAATATTGTCGCACCCCCTGTTGCCGACCAGAACAAATCCGGAAGCTAGCGCGTGCTCCGTAAATGCTCCTACACCCACATCTGCTCTACTCAATTGCCGCGTATACCCGTATACGTTGCATGCTACAAAATTGGGAAAGATCTTAATAAGAATTGTTCCTTTGATGAAGAATCCTCTTTTTAATAGTACGAATTGCCTCAACATTAGAGTACCGAATTATAACTTCTTCTCCTGAAATAACAGCTTCCTTGGCCGAAGTATCTGCTCTTTCATTAATCCCTATTCATGTTCATGTCATGTTGACCAGGAATCCACACAACTTGAGCCTGTAAGATACCCAATCTGTAAAACTGATTATGAATTTTAGCCACATGAAAGTTGTCAGTAGGTCCATTTTTCTTTAGAAGTCTAACTGAATTTTTGGAATCCGTTGGGATTGCAAGTTTGCTTAAACTTATCCCTCTCAGTACATGTCAGATATATGGCAATCAGTTCACTGAACGTAGATGTTAAGTTCCTATTTAATCTGAACATAAGTTTTTCTTCATTTCCATCAAAAACTACGCCCAAACCGACCATGTTTGACGATACAGACGCATCTGTTGCAATTATTGTATAACCTTGCTGTCTAAACTCAGAGATTTTCTCATTATAGACGCTTCGTTTCTGATTTGGTGACAGATTGCCCTTTATTTGATAGAAAATATTTACAAGGCAATGCATATTTTGATGTCTTGTAAATTCTGTACTGGTATTTGTGCGAGCCTCACATTTCTTAATATAAACAAGTAAGGGAGCTGCAGTCGAGTGCCCCGACTACAAAATACCCTGTTCACTTGATTTCGTTTGTTTTCCATTACTTACACACACACTCACACATACACATACTCCAACATACACACAAACGCATGGCATGCGGCCGCGCGCGATAACTGACAATACAAGACCCCCCCCTCTCTCCCACAAGCAAAATTGATTCGTATATAACTTCGGTGTTTTTCGTCCGATCTTAGTGATCTTTTCAGAATATATAGATATTGGGCCTTACTTGATATATGTAAAGTTTGGAAGGTCTATCTTAAAAATTGTGGCTCTGACAGTTTTTTGCGCTTAAAGGGGGGAGGGGGAGGAATTTTCCAAATCTGAAACAAACTCGTATTGAATCGGGTATACACCTACCTACATGCAAAAATTTGTGGCTCTAGCTCTTGAGAAACACGCGTTCATACGGACAGACGGACGGACAGACGGACAGGGCTAAATCGACTCGGCTGTTGATGCTGATCAAGAATATATATACTTTATAGGGTCGCAAATGTTTCCTTCTACCTGTTACATACTTTTGCACAACTTCATGATCCCCCTTTTCCCATTTTCAATGGGAACAGGGTATAAAAAGGTATCGAAGCTATTGAACATCGCTGGGAAAAGTGTATCGACCTAAAAGGATCCTATGTTGAAAAATAAAAAAAAAAGGATAAATTTTTGTGTTTTAGTAGTTAGGTCGGCTATTTCTGGGACGGCCCTCGCACAAATACCAGTACAGAATTTACAAGACATCAAAATATGCATTGCCTTGTAAATATTTTCTATCAAATAAAGGGCAATCTGTCACCAAATCAGACTTATCTCCCTCTGATTATTTCTTATTTCCAAACTTGGAAAAATGGCTCGGAGGAAAATGATTTGGCAACAATGAAGAGGTGGAGTTCGGACTCTACTACACTTTCTTTTTCGCTAAATGCGGTCGTTTTTCCTGGATTTCATCATGTAAACGCTGCAACAAGTTCGCATAATATTCCCCGTTATAGTTTTTCCATTTTTGAGATAGTCAATATAAATGATCCCGCGCTCATGCCAAAAAACCGACGCCATGACCTTGCCAGATGGAACAGTCTTCGCCTTCTTTGGTGCCGACTCTACTCGTTCAGTCCATTCTTTTGACTGTTCTTTCGTCTCAGGTGTATAGTGATGGACCCATGTTTCATCCATGGTTATAAATCGACGTAAAAATTCGACTTTATTTTTCCTAAAAATAGCCAAGCTCATAATGGAAACATCCTCACGACGCTGTTTTTGTTCTGAAGTCAGCAAACGCGGCACCCATCTTGCGCATAACTTTTTCATGCCCAATTTTTCATTTAATATGCGATGTACAGCACTTTTTGAAATGCCTACACATTCAGCTAACTCACGAACTTTCAATCGGCGGTCACTCAATACACATTTTATAACCAAAAAAAAAAAACTGTGCAAGGTAAAGGCACCAAACTTCAAACTTAAGCTTTTAATAGTTGGTACTTCCCTTTTTTAATATTTATTGTGAACATTTTCCAACACTACTGTGCTATGTCGGCCATTTCTGGGACGGCCCTCGTATTGTCAAAAATATCTTTAAATTTGTGATATATTTGACTGTATGTTGACTTATTTGAGTTGGCAGAAATTTCATTATATAAATCATCATTGTGCAACTTTATTTTCATGATTTCTTTGGCTGTTAGCAGTTCTCTTCTCTCTTGAGGAGGTAATTCCCCAATAAGGAAGTAGATTACATGCTGAGCCGAATTAGTTAGAAAGCCTGCACATCTCCTCAATACACTTGACTGCACCGATTTGAGTTTTTTATCAAGAGATTTATTTATATTAGCATTTGTATACGCATACTCCATTTTGGATCTAACAAACGCCCTATAAAAATTTGTAGCCATTTGTGATGTGAGCCCAATTTTTATCGTGGTAGCACTAGCCTTCAAATTAATAGCAGGTTTGACTCTGTCATCTATGTAATCGATGTGCTCTTTACATGAGAGATTAGCAGAAATAATTCTTCCTAACAATTTGACCTTTTTAACATAGTCAATAGGTTCATTACTAATAATTAGTTTCCTTGATGGTACGTTTCCTCTACCAATTGACATAATTGCAACCTTTTCATTGTTAAATGATAGATTTAAGTTTTGACAAGCATTGTCAAACTCATCTACCTTTTCTCGCAACTTTCCAATTGCCTCCTGTAACGATTTAGCATGACGATTTAGTACTAGCATCTTCAAGCTTGTGCAGCTCCTTGGTATATATATTAAACAAAACCGGTGATAAACAACTTCCCTGTGGAAGACCATTTGTAACGTGCACAACATAGGGTTCCGACCGCGCTCAGGGCAAGTGGGGTGGGTTGTTGGAGCTGCTTCAAACATATGCGCTACATGACTAAAAATTGTAGACAGATAAGGTATATAAAAAGGATTGTAAACCAAATAATTTTAACCTTGAGATGCGTACTCTAATAATAGAAGAACTAAAATGGAGATGTTCTTCTGTCTGTACCCTCCCTACCTGTAGAGTTGGACAAAGCTGCTTGACTCTATTCTTTTTACTTGATCGAGATGTAAGATGCCTTAGGTGCCCATATCAAAAAAATTTATTATATCATTTTAATTATATTTTCCAAACGGTTATGTAACTTCAGAAGATTTAAAAGTAGGATTCATTTTCGCTTAAATTGAATATTGAAGGAAAAACAATAAAAATATTTAGGGGAGTTATGAAAAGGATTGGAGAAAATAACTAAGTAAATAAAGAACTTTATATTTCCATATTTGAAAACTTATAAATTATTTGAATTCATAATAAGGAATTATTAAGAAACTTCAAGGAAAACTAAAGATTTTTCTCTGAATATTAAGACTTACTGATAATTATGGTATAGATAAATATATTTGTTCTCATTTGTTTTTTTTTTTCTATTATCAACGACTGCGATCATTTTCCAGTTGCATTCTTTTATATACACAATTCGGCTGTGCCGTACTCACTACCGTAAAGGGTCCATCGATGTCAGCAGGCCTGTTGACGTTGATTTGACTGTTGGGGTGTTGTAAAGGAAAACATTTTATAGATGCAACATAAGAACATCGCGTGGATGAACAATAAGACACATTGAAAATTTTATAAGTAAGGTTCTTAATAAAAATTAATTAATATAATTTCAAAACTTTTTCCCATTAATGCTTCGGGGAAGGGTACAGAATGCTTGCACCTAGCAAAAGCGTTCCAGCACTAGAAATAACATTCGCGTCTTCTTAATATTCAGCGCCTGAAACTTAGTCCATGTGGCCAAGGTTATGTAACACAAGAGGTTATGGCCTGCACGCTGGTTCATAAAAACCGGCTGTATGAGCGAGAGTCCGGGGAATCGACCAGGTTTACGATCTCAGATGTTTCATTGCGGTGGAAGTCTCTGCTCTCGATGTGGTCTGCGTTGGGCAGGGTGTGTGAGTGTGTGTGTTATGGCCTAGGGTTGGCACATGGCCAAGCCTGGCCTAGGCTTGTAAGGTGCGCCCAATATAACCACTCAGCTTTGCACCAATATACGCTTGGGTGTCGCTGCAGGAACGCGAAGGCACCGCAGATCAGAAAAAAATTCTCACATGAAACACTGGCGTCACATATTTTCACAAGCTCACCCTGTGTTAGGTTAGAATCGGTGACTCGTGTGGTCGTATACGCCAACAACAAAAAACTTGTTCACCGCTAATTTCATGCTGTTGGGGCCGAAATGAAAAGCCTTGGCAAGGATGCTTAATGCAAATGCGAATGATTGCCAACTTCGTTATGACTCGCACGAGGTTTATAATGAACTTTGATCACACTTAGTGTATTAATACGTCTTTACCAGCTGCTTGCAAAATGATAAAAGGCAGAGATAAATCGGAAGTTGAGCTAGCTCTCGAAGCTGCTATCAGTGTGACCAAATCCGATAAGCGAGGAAACGACTGTAATGGCAAAATAAAAAAATACTAAACTGATCTCAAAGCCGTGCCCTGACAGTGGCGTCCAGAAAAGTTAGTACATGCCATGTTAAAAAAAAATAAAACGATCTAGGCCATAACAATGGGTTTGGTGGAAAATGTTATTGCATTGGGGTGCACCCTCACACATCACTAACCATCACTTCACTAAGACCTATTTTAATTGTTCTATTTATGAAAAAGGATCTTATCCTTTCACAGTATCTCATCAAGGATGCCCAATCTAACACAATTGTAGGCATTGCTTATAACAATGGTAAGAACCAGTGTCTTCATCCTTCTTTTCTTCAATTCATTAATATTGAACAAAACATGATTTAGACACATAGCTGCCGACCTGTTTTTCCTCTAAGCATATGTATTATTTGGTAACATATTTTTCCCATCACAAAACTCAATAATTTTTTCCTAAATCATCATATTAAGTTTTTTGGCAAGTACCGAAATCAAATATATCGGACAAAAGTTCTTTATATCTGTCAAATCCATTCTAGGTTTTGGGATCGGAACTATCTTTATAATTTTCCATTCCGGAAAAACACAACCTTCCCTTAAAGCTTTATTTAATTCCTTTAACAAATTTACTTTTGCCTGACAAGGTAATGCTCTTAACATATCATATGTAATCTTGTCTTCACCACCTGCTGTCGATTTTTTCTTACAAAGAACCGAGTTGAAGTCCGATTATTTGAAAGGGTTTATTTGGTAACTATCACTTACAGGATCCTCAGGTGATATGGTATCAGTACCAATAGGTACTTGGCTCTTAAGATAGTCAAGATACTTTTCATTGGTAGAATTATCCCATTGCCCTGCAACTCTTTCATGAGATCCTCTCAAAGTTCTCATAAAGGCCTACGCTTCTCTGGGATTCGCCTACTCTTTCTTGGATGCACTTGGACAATCAGCTGACTCCCTTACACATCCGCGAAAGTGATCGCACTGGACTACGCCGATAACAAGGTCCGATAAGTACCCGATAACTAGTACTCGTAGTATGAACACGTAAGGCGATTAATAGCGACAGTTCTTTTTTTTTTTTTGAACATTAGCAAAATTGCAAACCGGCTTATAGGTCTATTTTATTGAGGGTTCAATGGACAGTAAAGGCAATACGAGCGGTTCGCCAGTGCACATTGGGCCCGATATCAGTTTAACGGAAAAAATTCAAAATATTCATGGAAATAAATCGTGATTTTTATCAAATATTCTGAAAGAGCATACATAAAAAGTAAAATCGGCTTGTCAAGATGACAACAGCCCCGAGGGGCCAAAACCGAGCCTCTCTCAATCTCTTGGCTTGTGCGCTTCTAATTTTAGCACAAGAGACACCTACAGTTTAACGCCGAATCCGAACGGCAGTTTTTGAGAGGCTTTTCATGGCTAATTACTGCAATGCTGGCGCCAACGGATTCGGCGTTAAACTGTAGGTCCCTTCCTCTTGAGCTAAAATTAGAAGCGCACAAGCCAAGAGATTGAGAGAGGCTCGGCTTTGGCCCATTGGGGCTGTTGTCATCTTGACAAGCCGATTTTACTTTTTAACTACATTTTTTTCCATTTTATGCCGCCCAAACTGAAATCTGGCCCAATGTGCAATCGAAGAAGCAGACGAAATTTTTAAGAACGCTAGGAAGTTAGCAGGTACAAATATATATGTCGAAAAAGACTTGTTCGAGCAAAAACAGCAAAATAAAACCCTGATGCTTCAACTTAAACGAAATCTGGCCCAATGTGCAGTGGTGCCACTATTTAAAAGCGGAACCTAAGGAAACATCACCAGAGGTTATGTTGGGAGGAGTATCATTACGCGAAGTAACCAAGATCATGTCCAATCTTCTAGACATACAAAATGAAAGACCTCCCAACTATGGCTGATTTGGAGTGTACTAAAGATGACCTGAAGCGTGAAATTGGAACAATCTCAGACAAGGTCAAACAGCTATCGGAGGAAAACGAAACATTGAGAAAGGAAGTAAGCAGTTTGCGTGCAGAAAGGGCGGAAGACAGAAAGTCGATTGAAGCTAACAAAAAATGATCTATTGTTTGTTAGAAGACAAGTCAGTAGGAAACCTGCTTGATGAGAACTGATGGTTAAAAATGTCAACGTTAACGCTGTTCGAAAACTACATGATAGAGATGGTAAAATGTCCTTGCTAACAGAATATCAAATCCAGGAAGACGCAGAAAAAAATCTTTAACAATGCTTTAAGATTGCGCGGAACTCAAATTTTTATTGAAAAGGCTGTTTTGTTGGAACTGAGACGCCAACTCGTGACTTTGAATAAAGAGCGCAAAATTCGAGTTCAAAATCACCGCATGAACATTGGTGGGAGTTGGATGGCATTCAATTCAAAAAAAGTTCTTATGTGTCAGGGACAACCAGCCGAAACAAAGCTTGAGGAAATATATGGAAGGAAGTTCGACGCCTCTATTATATCGTTTAACCGTCTACATGAAAACCTTATGTCAAAAAACTGAGAAAACAAAGCAAAAAATTAATTATATACAAGAAATCCTTAAAACTAGATCGAGTTTGTAAAGTAGGGCCTAAAATTAAGATTAATACTGAAGTCAACAGCTGTCCTGGAGCATCGGATTTAAAAATTCTGTCATATAATGTGGCAGGCCTGTCCAAAAACTTTATCTACAACGACTTCTTTAAATATCTCACATCCTTTGATATCTTCGCATTATCGGAAACATTTATAAAAAAAGAATCTGCCCAAATCCAATCGAAACTGAAACACTTTGTATTGAAATGGATCCCAGCTGTGCGAGATAATGCCAGAGGAAGAGCTAGCGGTGGTATGCTATATGGGCTACAAAAAGAAATTGGATGAGGTTGAAATAGCTGGCTTCGTAGAACAAGAGCAGTGCACGCTTATAAAAATTGATGTAGCCAGGATTGAAACTCTATACGTATTGACAGTGTGCATAAATTGCACCATATGGGAGTCTGACTTTAATGTCTTAAATGACCTCCTAAACGATGAAAATTGTGATCAGAACTTCATGATCATTGGCGACTATAATGCCAGAATAGGTACAAAGAGTATGCCTCAAAATGGACACAGCTACAAGATGAAATCGCGGAGTCCTATAAATGCCCAATATTACAGCCGCATTCAAATTTGTGCTCCCTCTTGAACGGGTTCCTTGTTTCTATTAAGGTTACTTCGGAAGACAAGAAAGATGTTGGGATGAATGATAATATAAAAATAGCTCATCGTGAAATTGATAACTATAGTCCCAAACCAGATAATCTATAAATATAGAGCTGTTCAACCTAACTGAATGGTGCCCATCGCACAGCCTAAACGGTAAGAGCTAGAGGGCTGAAATTTTGACAGGAGTTCCCTTATGTGGTGAAAATGCGTACTAAGACGGGGTTTTGGAAAATTCCACCCGGAAAAGCCGGAAAATCGTCGGAAAAGTTTGTATGGGGAAAATTTTATTTTTCATCCGATTGACTTGAAATTCGGCTTGTAAGCATAGTATATGAAATAATTGGACACGTGTTTTCCCGATTTCGGAAAATCCGCCCACAAGGGAAATTCCCGGGAAATTCGATATGCAAAAATCTTTGTTTCATCCGCTTGACTTGACATTCGGTATGTTAGGATAGTTAGTGAAATAATTTGTAATGTAGTTTTCCGATGTTGGAAAATTTGAACTTAGGGTCGGAAAACTCTGCAGCCAAAAACCGTTTTTCATCCAATTCGCTTCAAACTTGGGTTGGAAAGGACAGAATAAGTTAAAACAAAAAAGTTTTTCTCACTAGAATTGTGAAAAAGTATATAAATATATTTATATTATATGCCAACGTAAGGGACGTTCTCATTAAGAACAAAAAAGTTTTTCTCACAAGAACTAGTTTTTCGACTGATCGTTCCTATGGCAGCTATATGCTATAGTTATGCGATTTTGACCAAACTTTATAGAATCGTGTAGAAGTATGTAAAATAAGTATATGCCAACGTAAGGGATGTTTCCATTAAAAACAAGAAAGTTTTTCTCACAAGAACTTGTTTTTCGACCGATCGTTCCTATGGCAGCTATATGCTATAGTCATCCGATTTTGACCAAACTTTGTGGAGTCGTGTGGGAGCATATAAAACAAATACATACCAATTTGCAAGACATTTCCAAGGAAAACAAAAAAGTTTTTCTAAATAAGACTACTTTTCAGACTTTACTTTTCTATGACTGCTATACTATATAGATGTCCGATTTCGACCAAATTTTTGTGGAATCATGGAAAAGCATAGTAAATTAAGAAATACGAATTTTGGAGGTGTTTCAATTAAAAACAAAAAAGTTTTTCTCACTAAAACTAATTTTTCGACAGCAATGTGCTATAGTCATCCGATCCGGCCGGTTTCGACAAATGTGCAGCGTATTTGTACCAAAAGACTTTGTGGTGAGGATAGCTTTAAAACTGACGGAGGAGATAGCATAGAAAAAGACGGGCAGACGGACGGACAGGGCTAAATCAACTCAGACAAGAACATCAACAAGAATATATATACTTTATGTGATCGGCGATGCTTCCTTCTATGCGTTACAAACATCCGGACAATTTTATAATACCCTCTGCAAGGGTATAAAATTTTAGAATACCCTCTGCAAGGGTATAATAATGATAACGATACCGATAACGGTATCGGTAACGATAACGATTGCGTATGCGAAAACGATAACGATAGCGATAAAGAAATCGATAACAATAACGATATCGATAACGATATATGTATCAATAACGATAGCGATAACGGTATCGATAATGATAACGGTATCGATAACGATAACAGTAATGTTAACGATAACGATAAATAAGTCATTAACGATAACGATAGCGATAACGTTATCGATACGAAAAAGATAAAGATATTAAAAAGGATAAGGGTATCGATAACGATAAAGAACTCAATAACGATAGCGATGACGGTATCGATAACAAAATCAATAACAATAGAGATAACGGTTACGATAACGATGACGATATCGGTAATGTTAAGCAGCATGCGACTAGTCTGCTGTCTACAAAAACACTCCTATAACATGTACACACAAATATACACACGTTAGTTGAAATTCAGTTACGAACCGAGTAACACCGAAATAAAGCGTGCGTTATTACATTACCCGAACCCGGTCGGAAAAAAAACTATATCTGTTTGAAGTGATGATTTTTAATAGGTTTACTGATCCAGTATAGACTGAAGGCGGCGTAGCGAGGCACGGATGTTTGTAACGCGTAGAAGGAAGCATCTCCGACCACATAAACTATATATATTCTTGATCAACATGACGAGCTGAGTTGATTTGGCCCTGTCCGTCCGTCTGTCCGACAGTTTCTATGCTATCTCCTCCGTCAGTTTTAAAGCTATCCTCACCATGTTGTGAGATGGACAATTATTTTGAACCCAATTGGACAATTCTCTTTGCCACTTAGAAAATGAAATCTCTCGAAGTTTTGGGACACCGACGGATTTTTCGAGTGATTTCCAAACCAACCAAAGACAAAATCTCTAGAGATTTCCAAGACACCTCCGATTAAAGTTTTGGGTCTTATTTCCTAATAAAAATAAAATAAAGCCCCAAAAATGAGTTTCTTCTTTTGGCGCCTTATATCATTTTCAAAATTTATTTAGGAAATAATGCCCCAAAAAGGATATAACTCTCCAAATTTTAAGAAAAATCGTTGTTCTTGTTTTCTATGTAAATTTTTGGGGCCTTATTTAATTTTTTTTGCCTTTTTCATTGGGGCCTTATTTCGCAGAGCCAAATTCCACCGGTTTTAAAAACGTTGCATTCTTTTCTGCGCCAAATGCGCTGTTTGCAAACATAATGTTGAAATGTACATATTAATGTTAATGCTCTGTTAATTCATATAAGGGAAGTCTATTAAACATTAATTTCCCTGAGTAACGGGTATATCGAAGTCGGGCAGGGCCGACTTTAACTTACGCTCTAGATTTTAAAAAACTTGCGTCTTATTGGGTTTCTCTCTGTATTTACAACGCGTTGAACCCATTAAATTAAAAAAAATTAACTTCGGCTCAGCCGAAGCTTTGTATGCGCTTGCAGCTAGTTTTTCTAAATAAGACTACTTTTCGAACCATACTTTTCTATGAGAGCTATACTATATAGATGTCCGACTTCGACCAAACTTAGGGCAATCATGGAAAGCATGACAAACTGTTAATTACGAAATTTGGAGGCGATCCCAATTAAAACAAAAGTTTATCTTACTAAGACTACTTTTCAGACTCTACTTCTCTTTGACAGCTATACTATATAGATGTCCGATTTTGACCAAATTTGATGGAATCATGGGAAAGCATAGTTAACTAAGAAATGAGAAGTTTGAAGGCGATTCCATTGAAAACAAAAAAGTTTTTCTCACTAAAACTAGTTTTTCTACCGATCGTTCCTATGACAGCTATATACTTAAGTCATCCGATCCAGCCTGTTCCGACAAATGTGCAGCGTATTTGTTCCAAAAGACTTCGTGCAAAGTTTGGTGAGGATAGCTTCAAAACTGACGGAGGAGATATCATACAAACAGACGGACTGACGAACGGACAGGGCTAAATCAACTCAGTTCTTCATGCTGATTAAGAATATATATACTTTATGTGGTCGGAGATGCTTCTTTTAATGCGTTACAAACATCCGGACAATTTTATAATACCCCTATCGAGGGTATAAAAACAGCGGCTACCTGGTAGTAGTTCGCGAGTGTTCACTATAGTGCTACAGCAAATAGAATAAAAACCTATGCATTAAATGAATGTGTATGAATGATTGCAGTATATCTTTAATGTTATGTAAAGGTTATGTGTGTATGTATTAATTTTTTTTTGCCTTTTTCATTGGGGCCTTATTTCGCAGAGCCAAATTCCACCGGTTTTAAAAACGTTGCATTCTTTTCTGCGCCAAATGCGCTGTTTGCAAACATAATGTTGAAATGTACATATTAATGTTAATGCTCTGTTAATTCATATAAGGGAAGTCTATTAAACATTAATTTCCCTGAGTAACGGGTATATCGAAGTCGGGCAGGGCCGACTTTAACTTACGCTCTAGATTTTAAAAAACTTGCGTCTTATTGGGTTTCTCTCTGTATTTACAACGCGTTGAACCCATTAAATTAAAAAAAAATTAACTTCGGCTCAGCCGAAGCTTTGTATGCGCTTGCAGCTAGTTTTTCTAAATAAGACTACTTTTCGAACCATACTTTTCTATGAGAGCTATACTATATAGATGTCCGACTTCGACCAAACTTAGGGCAATCATGGAAAGCATGACAAACTGTTAATTACGAAATTTGGAGGCGATCCCAATTAAAACAAAAGTTTATCTTACTAAGACTACTTTTCAGACTCTACTTCTCTTTGACAGCTATACTATATAGATGTCCGATTTTGACCAAATTTGATGGAATCATGGGAAAGCATAGTTAACTAAGAAATGAGAAGTTTGAAGGCGATTCCATTGAAAACAAAAAAGTTTTTCTCACTAAAACTAGTTTTTCTACCGATCGTTCCTATGACAGCTATATACTTAAGTCATCCGATCCAGCCTGTTCCGACAAATGTGCAGCGTATTTGTTCCAAAAGACTTCGTGCAAAGTTTGGTGAGGATAGCTTCAAAACTGACGGAGGAGATATCATACAAACAGACGGACTGACGAACGGACAGGGCTAAATCAACTCAGTTCTTCATGCTGATTAAGAATATATATACTTTATGTCGTCGGAGATGCTTCTTTTAATGCGTTACAAACATCCGGACAATTTTATAATACCCCTATCGAGGGTATAAAAACAGCGGCTACCTGGTAGTAGTTCGCGAGTGTTCACTATAGTGCTACAGCAAATAGAATAAAAACCTATGCATTAAATGAATGTGTATGAATGATTGCAGTATATCTTTAATGTTATGTAAAGGTTATGTGTGTATACATATATTTGCATACCAAATACGTAGTGAATTAGAGAAGGCACGTTGTATTTGTGTAATAATGCCACAGTCGGCTGAACAATTTGGTTACTGTTTACAAATGATCAACGATCACACAGAAACCGGCTGTTTGTATGTATGTATGTTGTTTGTATGCATTAATTTTTGTATAAAAATAATTTCGCTTCTTGGTGTATTTCAGTTTGCACAAATGCAGCTCTGAATAAAAAATATGAATACAATCGAACTCTTCTGAATATTCGTAAAGACATTTATTGTGTACAATACATACATATATCAACTTCTTCTGTGGCGTAGCGAGGGGCGGCAAATTTGAGGGTCGACACGAATTTGGTTTATTGGCGTCCAAAGAATTTAGTTCCCTCTATGCATCTAAATTTTTAAGTGCCTCATTTCACTGAGATGTCTTTGTAATACATTTTTGAAAGCGTCATTTTAGGCATTATTAATAACTTTGACCGTTGATTTCTCAAAAAGAGAATTTCTGAAAGTTGACTTGTATTCAGCTTAAAAAAATCTGTCAAACGGATTCGAACTCATTCGAGGGCCAGCAAAGACCCAATATTTGTTGAACTGTGTTATATACCACTGGAAGTGGATTGAGGCGGCAACAAGCCGCGCCACCGTTGATCTACAGCTGGAGAACCCAAAAGCAACTCTAATTCACTACGTATAGCCTAGGCTGGTTCCAAGGGAACATCCGGCTTGTAGCCTGTGAGGACGAAAAGTCGGCTGACCTATACAAAGCCGCCATCGACAAGGTTGGCGAAGTGTATCCAGGTGCGAGATTGAAGGTTGTCGATGCCAAGGACATACCTTTCTGCCCAAGAGCCCGAGTGTGTTTACCCGTTTACCCAGCGGAACCTGAAAAAATTTTAATGCTGATGAGAAGGCTTAACCCAAGCGCTCCCACCAGCAATTGGAGGGTGATCAAAGTCGAGCGCTCAACCCGAGCAACCACTCTGGTCACTTTCCAAATAGATAAAGAATCCGCAGAGTACTTAACCAAGTGCAGTGGAACCTTAAACTATGGGCTTCAGCGGGTGTACATGAAAGTTTACAAGACGGATAATACAGCGCTTGCTGACCTTATAACAAGCGTTGAGGATGAAGAGCAAAGCGATGAAGAGATGGATACAGAGCGTACCCCTCCACGAGAGGAGCGCTGTGGCTACATCTCTTCGGGTTCCGACTATGTATCATCTTTCGGTCGTCTGTACACAGAACAGGAACTTCTCCAACCGGAGGATCCTGACGACACACTGACGGAGGAGAAACTCACACAAAATAATGCGGATTATTCAGATAAACCTGCATCACTCTAAAGCAGGAACCGCTGCACTTCTACTTCACCTATCCTCAGGCGAATTAGATATAATACTTGTCCAAGAGCCGTGGATTTCTGGTGACAGAATCAACGGCTTGAGGACACCCAAATATAACCTTTTCTTCACCAAAGGTAAGGGAAAATCCGAACATGTATTTTAACCAAAATACATTTAAACACACTTTTACTTCCTCAGTTTAGTGATAGAGACATCACAACGGTCAGCCTGGAACTGAGGGGTTCGACTATCAGGCTGGCCTCATATTATCTGGCTCATGACAGCGAGAGCCCAACACCACCAAAGATTTTCCAAGACCTTGTTGGAAGCAGCAACAACAACAATAGCTTATACTAGGAGGCGATGCCAATGCACACCACACACTATGGGGTAGCACAGACATAAACGAGCGAGGTGAGTCACTCTACAATTACCTTCTGCAAACCAACCTGCAAATTGCCAATAGGGGTGTTGACCTAACATTTATTATCAAAAACAGGTGAGAGGTCTTAGACGTCACCCTCATCTCTGACAACCTCTATGATCAGATGGCATCATGGAAGGTGCTAGCAGAGCACTCGTTCTCTGACCATCGATACATAGAGTTTGTACTTACAAACAAAAGTCCTTCACCCAAGAGGATTCAGAACCCAAAAAAAACCAACTGGGATGTACACAATAAACTTCTGGTTCGTAAACTTGAAACGTCCCCACCATTTACACCAAGTTCGGGGAAACAGATAGACGAGCTCGTAGAAACGCTTACCACGGCGTTCAAAGACTCGTTCGATAGGGCCTGCCCTCCTAGAAAAATAAAATCCACCT
The DNA here is from genome assembly GCA_018904265.1 of Lordiphosa collinella. Taxonomy (NCBI): domain Eukaryota; kingdom Metazoa; phylum Arthropoda; class Insecta; order Diptera; family Drosophilidae; genus Lordiphosa; species Lordiphosa collinella. The sequence continues at coordinate 43,139 of JAEIFV010000779.1, forward strand.
TCAAACCCCCGTGGTGGTCTGCGGAGCTAGATAAGCTCAGAAAGGATTGTAGACATACATTTAACATAGCTAAACACAACGACCAAACAACCGCTTGGTAGCTGTATAAACAAAAGCTAAGCATCTACAAAAAAGCTACAAGACGGGCCAAACGCACCTCTTGGGCTCACTTCTGTAGTAATATAGAATCAACCTCGGACGCATCTCGTCTGAGGAAGATCCTGGCTAGCTCACCAACCTCGCCAGGGCTAATACAAAAAACAGACGGAACCTGGACCAATTCCAGTGAAGAGTCCTTAGATCTTCTACTGAGCACCCACTTCCCTGAGTGCTCCGTAAACTCAATACCAATTGTTAGGCCACCCGACCTAACTCTACATTACAACAAGAATATTGTCACAGTGACCAGGACTAAGTGGGCAATCGACTCGTTCGAGCCATTTAAGTCGCCAGGACCTGATGGCATATTTCCTGTCCAATTACAACACACCTTGTGTTATACCATGAACTGGGTTCATATGATCTATGTGAGCTGCCTGAAATTCAACTACATTCCCACTAGATGGAGAGAAACCAAAGTAGTCTTCATACCGAAGGCTGGCAAACCATCGCACGTAAGACCAAGCGACTATAGACTAATCAGTCTTTCCTCGTTTCTCCTTAAAACCCTTGAGAGACTTATAGATGTCTACCTAAGGCACACCATAAACCCCTCTCATTTAGCACACACGCAACATGCATACAGCAAAGAAAGGTCCACTGAAACCGCCCTGCATTCCCTGGTCTCAAAGATTGAAAAATCCTTTGAAGTGGGAGACTTCTCCTTAGTAGCATTTCTCTACATTGAGGGGGCCTTCATTAACGTTCAGCCTTATGCCGTCACCTCTGCCTTGGCAAATGTGGGAGCGGATATACCTCTGATTGGATTCATCGGCCAATTGCTAACCAGCAGGTCGGTGTACTCGCAACTCGGAGGTGTTACGGCTCGCAGATTTGTAAGTAGGGGTACTCCGCAAGGAGGTGTTCTCTCTCTGCTACTATGGATCGTGACAGTTAACCAGCTGCTTCGACTCATGGAAGCGGAGGAGCATGTGGTGGTGGCCTACGCGGACGACATTGCTATCTTTAAATGTGATAGGTTCCCACAAACGCTGTGTGACCTCATGCAGACCGCACTGACCACACTTGCTCAGTGGACAACAAATTGCAGACTGGGCGTGAACCCAGTCAAAACAGAACTTGTACTCTTCACCAGGAAGTACAAAATTCCTAACCTTATCCCTCCCAAAATCAATGGAGTAAGTCTCGAATTTGGCGACAATGCTAAATATCTGGGAGTCATTCTGGATAGGAAACTATTCTGGAATGACAACATAAACGATCGCATAAAAAAGGCAACCGTTGCTCTTTTCTCATGCAAAAAGGCTATAGGCCGAAAATGGGGCTTCTTCCCGTATATAGTAAATTGGCTTTACACAGCTGTAGTACGTCCTATACTACTCTATGGTTCACTAGTTTGGTGGCCAGCACTCGTCCTGAACAACATGAACAAGGTACAGAGGAGCGCTGAAATATGTATGAGCGGCGCGCTCCGAAAAACACCCACGGAAGCGCTTAACACCATATTTCATCTCGTACCATTAGACCTAGTAGCAAGGCAGATGGCTAGCACAATAGCCCAGACTACGAGAATCTGACACCTGGAACGGGGGTAATTCCGGGCACTCAACCATACTCGCTAACCAAGCGGGTTTACCTTTAAGCACAGACTATTGTGTTACTCAAACGACGTTCGACAAATTATTCAACGTCAATATCCCAAGCCGTAACGAGTGGGATAACTTTCCCCACAGCAGAGCCAATGCCATCAATATCTACACAGATGGTTCTAAGCTCGATGAAAAAGTAGGTGGGGGTGTTTTCTCCCCCAACCAAGACCTTAACATATCGTTCCGTCTCCCCGATCACTGTAGTGTGTATCAAGCGGAAGTGGTGGCCATCCAGGAAGCTGCCATCTACCTTAGCACACTCTCTATAAAGGAAGGAAACGTATTTATGTACTCAGACAGCCAAGCAGCTCTTAAGGCACTTGACTCCCACACAAATACTGCTAAAACGCTCACTGAATGCCGCCTCTCCCTGAACGAGATTGGCAGACACTTCAGTATTCACCTTATATGGGTGCCTGGACACCGGAACATAAATGGAAACGTGTCTGCGGACACACTGGCCAGACTAGGCACAACAACCGAGCTCCTTCCAGAGAAGAACACGATAGGAATGCCTATGGCTACCTTCAAGCTTTACAAAAAAGCCGAAACACTACATCTCGCCACGGACCGGTGGAAAGACCTTTCCACCTGTGCGGTATCGAGACTAACGTGGCCTACATTTGACTCTACACGTACTAACACACTTTTACGTTACAGAAGGGATCACATATCAATTCTGGTAGGGGCCTTGACGGGTCACTGTCTTATAGGCAGACACGCAGCACGCCTAGGCGTACAACATTTTGATTTCTGTAGAAGCTGCAGATTTGAGGAAGAGGAGGAAACGATACAGCACCTTCTGTGTCATTGCCCCGCTTTAAGTAGGAGAAGACTTAGTTTTCTTGGTCAGCCTCTCCTAGTCAACCTGTCGGAGACATCTGACATAGAGATCCCAGCTCTGCTTAAGTTTATTCTATCCACAAAATGGTTCAGTATCGAAGATCACCCTAGGGTCTAATAGGGTTAAACAAGGAATATATGGTATCGCAACGGGCCCATGTGGCCTAAGTGGGAGAGAGACCTGTCGCTCTCAGCCATCGCAACCTAACCAACCTATGCTTAAATAAATATTTTTGTATTTTTGTTTCGGTTCGGTTGAGTTTTGTGTAGCTTTACCTTTTTGTGCGGGTTTTCCTTGGCCGTTGTGGTTCATCCCAAATAAAAAAGCATTTTTTTTATGTAGATTTTTCTCCTACGCGTTTCGACGTCATTTTGCGCCTTCTTCAGGGAGTCTAAATTTATTGATGATAACAAATAAAAACAATACAAAAACAAACTCTTTTTTTGTCATACATACATAGTTAAAAACACTGTTAATTTTTCGCTCTAATTGTCATTGGTTTTTCCATTTTTTTGTTGCCAGATGTTTGGCGATAGCGGTCGTCATCTTTTTGTTTTTGCGTCTCCTTTGTGTTCTGCAATTCTTGTTGCTAGTGCGCGCTTTGTTGTGCCGACATAGACGCCACTGCAAACGTCTTCTCTCCTCCTTTGGTATGATTTTGGTTATAGTAGCTTTATTAGTTAGTTTGTCTATGTAGGGTACACTAATATATTGTGTATCTGTTCCTTCGTTAATTTTTGATTCTTTTTTCTTACTTGTGGCGTCTGTTATTAGATTGTCAATTAGTTTTTCCGGGAAGCTGTTTTTCCTAAGCATTTTTTGTATTTTTATAAATACATATGTCAGGTCTATTACTTTCTTCACTTAACGTGTATGCCTTATTTATTATTATATTTACTTTTGTATTTTTGTCAAATCAATGGAAATTTCGTTCGCAACTTTAAGCCAGAACAAAAGTATCTGCAATCAAAAGGCCTTAATATAAATAAAAGAAAAATGAGAGGAATGGACAGACGGCGCTATTCGCCATGCAAAGATATGTCTGATGACCTTGGCATATATCTGAAACCACCCAGGCGAAGAGATAAGAAACTTCCTTTTAACGATGTCAACAAAGACGTAAATTTGTCGTACGAAGATGAAATAAGGCGAACACTTTTCGATCCTATGGACAAAATCATTGCAGAAATAAGGGAAAGGATTTGCAGGATTTGGCGAGCAAATTCGACGGAGGCAAAACCTCACGCTACGCCACTGAACTTTTTAAATAACAAATCTAATCGCATAAATTATTGGATGCTTTCTATGATTAACGAGCCACAGCTTAAACCGTTAAATGAAGATTTTGACAGTACTTACACTCAGGCATAAAAAGCATAGTAAAATCTATAACAATCATATGGTCAATATATAAATTGGATCCTGTAAATTATGTAACTGCCCCCTCAATATCTTGGGATGCAATGCTTAAGTTTACTAAGATTAAGCTAGAGCTTATAAGCGATGGTGAGATTTATAACTTTTTAAAGCTAGCTGTTCGCGGTGGTCTTACTCAATGGACTCAGCGAATTTCTAGTGCTAATAACATGTTTTCCAAGAACCTGGATCTAGAAAAGTTAACCAATTTTTTGTTATATCTTGATGCAAATAATTTATATGGCTGGGCTATGTCACAATTACTTCCTATATCAGGATTTAGATTTTTAACTTTAAATGAAATAAACGATTTTAATGTTAAGGAAATGTCTACTGTTGACTCCACCGGATATATATTAGAGGTTGATTTGAAATATCCTGAAAACATTTACGATCGTCATAACTGCTTACCATTCTGTCCAGAAAACAAAATTTCTCCTGGTGGTGGAAAGCAACTCAAGTTAATAGCAGACTTAACAGATAAATCCAATTATATCATACACTTAAAGCAACTTCAATTATGCTTAGAACAGGGTTTGAAAATTACTAAAATTCATAGAATCCTTTCGTTAAACCAAAGTAAATGGTTGGAACCTTATATAAATTTAAATACTACCCATAGAAAACTTGCAACAAACGACTTCGAAAAAAACTTTTTTAAATTAATGAACAATGCCATATACGGTAAAACCATGGAAAATGTGGAAAAACGACATTAACATTAGTGACATTAAGTTAGTCAATGGATATGACGCAAACCCCCAAAGTCTACAGTACAAAAATTTCAAAAAACTTATTGCAATGAACACTTTTCATAGTTTACAAATATTTAGTAACGACTTAGCAGCCATTGAACATAATAAAAGTCACATAATCTATAATAAGCCGATTTATATTGGTGTGACAGTTTTGGAATTATCCAAGTGGTTAATGTATGAGTTTTATTATAATTTTCTTATTAGAAAGTGTCCATCATCTAAAATAATTTATATGGACACCGACTCATTTATAACATCATCAACTGAAAATGTATACGATTTGATTCGACAATATCCTCATCGATTTGATACATCTAATTATAGCTTAGATAATAAGCATCAAATCATACCAGCTAACAACAAAGAGTTGGGTCTAATGAAAGACGAAAATGGTGGAAAAATTATGACATCATTTGTTGGTCTAAAAGCAAAAGCCTATTCATATTTAGTAGAGGGAGAAAACCTACCAACTACAGTAAAAAAAGTAAAAGGGGTTAAAAGTAGTGTTGTTAAGAAACTAACACATGAAAACTACATTGAATGTATACGAAAAAAGAAAACCTTTTATGGAGAACAAAGAGTTATAAGAAGTAGAGGTCATACCCTTTATACAGAAATAATTAACAAAATAAGTTTAAATTATCAAGATGATAAGCGCTATGTAATGGACGATGGAATAACCACTTTGGCTTGGGGTCATTATAGTATTAGATAATATAATTTTGATATATAAGGTTTTGTTGTTAAGACTATTTAATTTAAAGTAACAATTTAGAAATATATTTATTTGTTATATGATAAGTTGTACATAGAACCTATATATTAAAGAAAATAAATTTAAAAAAAAACACGTATCTATCAAATAAAGAACAAATGGTGTTTTAGTTCTTCAAAAGGATTAATCCACGAATTATGAGTATCATCAAAGCCTAGCCACTTAACAAATACTTGTTTCTTGTTAGTTTTTAAAATTTTTTCAACCAAATATGCATTTTTGTCTTTAACTTTTTGAATATCAGGTTCATAAAACGATCCTTTAATAATTTCTTTATTAAGGTCTTCTAAAACATATGTGACTGGCTTAGTACATTTAATTTTTATAATTTTAAAAATTTCAGTAGTCCAGTTAGGTTCATATCCCTTAGCAAATATTCCTTTGTACTTGCTTATTCTTACGTGATCACCAACGTTAAACTTATGCTTTGGAAAAATTTTTGGAATATTATAAACAGTACGTAAAATAAATTTTTCATTTCTTTTGGTAACATCAGTCGGTCTCATTTTAATGGTGCGATGATAAGTGTTATTGTATGTTGTTATTAAATGTTGTAATTTATGAATCCATTGGTAGTTTCCCTGCAAGCTAAACATTCGCCACATAAGATTTTTAAGAGTTCGGTTGAACCTCTCACAGATTGATGCTTTCAAGTGTGTGTATGTATGATAATGATTAATGTTGTTTTCATTCATCAGATCCTTGAAACTCGTATTGAAAAATTCTTTGCCCTGATCAGAATGGATATTTTTAGGTTTGTGCTTAGAATATTTAAATATATTCTTAATCGCTGAAACGATATCAGTTGATGATTTAGATTTAACTGCAGCGGCAAATGCAAACTTTGAAAATGTATCTATAACTGTGAGTAAGTAACGATTTCCTTCATTAAATTTCTGAAAGGGAATCATTTCAACCAAATCGATCTGCCAGGTATCATGTAGTCCCTTTTGAACAAATTTTCTCCTAACAAAATTTTTACGAATTGGTTTATGTATTTCTGAAACAACTTGTTGTTTACTCATTTTATTGCCATTGAATAATTACACAATTATTTCTCTATTGCTTTGGACACTGCTTAGATAGTACTGTTTGCTTATATTCAATTACATCTCGTTTTAGCTCTCTAGTCATTTTCTTAGAAATCTCAAAACATAATCGAGTTAAATCTATTTGTACATCTTGATCGTGAGAAGCATCTAAATCACTTAGTTGAATATCAAATTTTTGTAGAGTTACACACATAGGAACAATATGATTATAGTAAAGAAATGAAATTTGTTTTCTTAGTATTGTATTCCAACACAAAAATGTTGTAAAGAATATACCTAATCTTAGGAATGAACGCCAAGATTCGCTATCAAACTCAATTTTATTACCAAATTGATTTATGATTAAAATGCACTGTTTATCTGATTTTCCAAATTTAAAATTACATTTAACTGTTGGAAGTAGTGGATGATCAATTATTGTGTCCGGCATTAAAAAATCATACTGGTCAAGTTTCAGTTGAATATATTCCTTGTATGTTATCAGTTGTATCCATTCATCTTTTTCTAATCCAATGAAGTTATGCTTGTTTTGCTGCATCCAGATCATTGGGGCGAATTTTCGAGAAGTAGAAAAACCGCATTTAACTTTTAGATTATGTACTACATAGTATTCAAGACCAAAAATTAGCTCGTGATCTTGTTTCTTTCTAGAATCTTTATTTCTTTTTGCTTTAAGTGAGTCCATTTCCGATGGGTGCTTGTGCAACACTAACCGTAACTAACTATTGTGGCTCTATATAAAGCCCTCGTTTTAGTATCTCAATTCAGTCTGTTCAGTATCACCACACCGAAATGAGTAAAATTGACCGAAATACTTGTGTATTGGTTGACTTCCAATATTTAATTGGAAATAATAAACAAATTTTTATCAAAGAGTTAGCATTTATGCAGGCTGGATCTGTTGTCCCTAACGTGTTTCATTTTAAACCACCATACAATATAAAAGAACTGGACGATGATACACGAAAAGCACATTTCACACTAAGGCGGAGTGACGGCGATATTCCGTATTTAAGTTTAATTGAAATACTAACACCTCTCAATAGTTTTGCAACAGTAATTGTTCGTGGTGAAGCAAAAAGGCGATTTTTATTAAAATATTTATCTAATAACATAATTGATATTGATATAGGTCAAAGCCTAAGTTCTTTACCTAATTACTTTACTAATTGTCGAATTCATAAAAAGTTACCAATTCGTTGTGCTGTAAATAATTTATTCAAGCTTTTTGTAATTTTAGAAAATTCAAAATACGAAATATATTTTAATGGGGAATCGTACGTTTAAGTAATTAGTAATCATTAGAAACTCTTCGTGAGAAGACACTCAGATAACTTTGCAATAACAATGGATCAATTTAAACGTCTTTTTGGATCGGACCCTAGTAAAAATGGATACATTAAACTAGTTTATTGTAATTACTGTGGATCTGATACACACTTTGAGGCTGCTTGTTCAAAAAAGCGCGATCAAGAAAAACAAAAATAGATTTAGTTGATTTTTATTAGTTTTAAAATAAACAATAACTAAAACACCGTCTTGTTTCATATATTGTAATTAAAAGTGAATAAGATGTATAAACAGTTTAGCCATCCATTCACAATGCTAATAAGTGGCCCGTCAGGATCAGGAAAAACTACATTTTTAGAGAATCTTATCAATAAAAAAAATGATTTGATAAGTGTTTCTATTAATCGAATAATTTGGTGTTATGGCGAAGAGCATGCAAAACCTAATTTTAAAGATATTGAATATTACAAAGGTGTTCCAGAAGAAATAGAAAATGAATCAAATGAACCAATTCTTATAATCTTGGATGATCTGATGATGGGGGCATTTAATAAAAATGTATGCGAACTGTTTACAAAAGGGTCACATCATCGAAATTTATCAGTAATAGTGGTTACTCAAAACATTTTTCATAAATCATCGCACACTAGAGATATTTCATTAAATACAAAATACATTGTAGTCTTCAAGAACCCCAGAGATAAACTTCAATTTCAATGTTTGGCCAGACAAATTTATCCAGAGAATTCAAATGAACTATTTCGAATATATAAGGAAGTAACAGATGAACCTCATGGTTATTTACTGATTGATCTTACTCAGCGGATAAACGATCTTTTAAGATTTAGAACGGATATTTTTAATCCTAACTATTCGATTTGCTTTTGTGATGAAAATGGTTTACAAAAAGAGTCTAAAGCGCTTGAAAGCGAACAAACATTTGTTGTATGTTCTGAAAAAAGCTAGTAACAAACTTCGTACAGCTATTATTAGCAATAGTGACAATGAGTTAATAAAAACCCTAGCTGAGATTGTAAACAATACTCTGCAAGGAAATCATAAATTAACTAAAAATCGTCTTTACCTCATAAAAAAGTATAAAAATGCATTACGACATATTGCTTGTCCAAAGCGCTCAATACATTCAAAGAGAAAAGTTCTAATCCAAAAAGGAGGGTTCCTCCCAATATTAATTACATCGTTACTTTCGAGTATTTTCGGTAAATTACTACAACATGAATAGAAATGTAAGTAAACTAAGTAAAGTTATTGTTATGAATCCAAATACATATAGCAAGCTTTTAAAAAATGATGAAAAGAGGTGAAGAAATAATAAATTTAAAATTCCTACCTATAATAAATAATAAAAAGATAAGTGACTTAAATAAATGGATAAAAATACGACAAGAGCTTAACTGTTATCAACATAAAAAAAGAAATAAGACCTGGAAACCTCAAACACCTTCACCTTTTTTACAACAAAGCAGTATAGGAACGCAAACTGTTGAAAATAATGATTTATTAGACATCAAGCCAAGCTCCTCAAAGAAATTTAAACTTGAAAATAATGATTTATTAGACGTCAAGCCAAGCTCCTCAAAGACATTTAAACTTGATCATCACGAATTAACAGATGAAATGCAAAATAGTCTGCTAAAAGCATTAAACGCAGACAAAGATTTTATGCCCGACGCAAGCTCATCCCAGTCAAAACGGAAATTTTCTGACACATCTTTCTCTGCATCAAAGAAAACTGGAATATCTAAACAGAGTCCATCTAAACCAATACTTCGAAAACTAAAAGTTAACCTTAGAAAGCTAAAAGCGAATGCAAATCATATGCAAAATATTCAATATACTACAGGGCGAGAAAAGTTAAGCAGAGCTGTTCGCGCAGGAAAACCAATTCAAGTCGGTAAAAACAAAATTAATTGGATTTCACATAAATAAATTTATATTCAGATAATCAACAATGAGTAACAAAAACGAGTTTTTTATCACATTATTAAGTAATAATTCGTTAAGTATTTTTCCTGATAACGTCAAGTGTGCATTTACAAACCTTTTTAATATTCCTGAAAATGTAACCGAAGATTGGGAAGTTGGAATTACTGATTTGTATCTAAACAACTTACAAAACATTCAATCCCCCAACAGTAAGTCCAATACAACGCTGTCTGAAAACAGAATACTTTTAGTTTATACAGATATAATAAGACCACGATGTGTTGGAAATATAAGGTCGCGATGCCTTCGAGTTTTACATTTCAAAGGTCAGGAATCTATGTTTCAGTTTACTAATACTGAGTACTATCCGCTTGAAACATGTTCACCTAAAGATATTTCAATTTTAATCACTGACTTAAGTGGAAATAAAATACCATTTGTTACCTCTACTAACCCTGTATTCCTTACGCTGCACTTCAGAAAAAGGCGAGAAATACTATAAATAATGCTGTTTTAGTATTGCATTAAGCATAATTAAAATTGCCATCATGGAGAGACTTTATCATGATTATTATCTTAACCAGTGCGGTGGAGGCTTAAGTCATATTGGTACCCTTTACGTTGCACCAGGAATAGTTCAGCAGGGACGGGGAATTGGAAATTTTTTTAGTGGTCTTTTTAAATATATTAAACCACTTTTCTTATCAGGTGTCAATGCAGTTAAAAACCAACTTTTTGACACTGGAAACGCAGTTGTAAATGATTTCGGACGAAAACCGTTAAGAAATATTATTCAAGAACAAAGCAAAATTGCATTACAAAATTTGGCAAATAAAGCTATAAATAAGATGACACAATCTTAAAATGGATCAGGAAAAAAAAAAATAAAAAGAAGGCTGCAACTCGAAAACGAGTTCATTGTAAGTCTAAGCAAGGACGTCGACATACACAGCCCCGCACAAGGAGAAAGAAGTCATTGAAAAGGATATCTGAACGTATAAAGGATATTTTTACTAAAACAAAATGACTAACCACATAGAATGCATGAAAAGCGAACTTGATTTGTTTGCTCCTCATCCAACTCAAAGTAGCATTTTGCGGACCGAAGAAGTTACATATAATCCCATTGCATCATTAGATTCAACTAGTTCAATTGAGTTTGTTTGTTTGGGTAATGGTGAATCATACAGAGACCTTTCAAGTGTTTATCTAAGACTTGTAGTTTAATTAAAGGACCAAACAAATAATAACATTACCGGTAATGCAGTTGGTGTTGTTAATAATATACTACATTCAATATTCAGAAGTTCATCGGTTTATCTAAATAACATTTTGGTATCACAAAGTGATAATAATTATCATTATCGCTCATATTTGCAAACAATTCTTAACTACGGTAGTGATGCCACAACGAGTCACTTAACTACGCAGGGCTATTATCCTTACTATGTTAGGCAAAATATTACAACAGATGGATATCAGACGCTAAGACATATGTTTCAAAATAGCAATAAAGTGGAACTCTTTGGTAAAGTTCATGGAGATATTTTTAATCAGCCTAAACTACTGATAAATAACGTTGATCTAAGGATAACCTTTAATATTGAGAAACGGGCATTTTATTTGCTGGAAACGGATACAGAATCAAATCTAAAAATATTGGAAGCACAGCTGTTTATGAATCATGTAACAGTTAATCCAAGCATTCTGCTTGCTCATCATCACGTACTTCAAAACAAAAATGCTATATACCCATACAACAAAGTTGAAGTTAAGTCATTTACACTCTATCCTGGAAACAACACACTGTCCATCGACAATGTTGTTATTGGACAACTACCAAATTTTATTGCGTTTTGCATGGTTAAAAACAGTGCCTATTCAGGACATCGTCGACAAGATCCATTCAAGTTTGAGCATTTTAAACCTCAGCGATTTAATTTATTAGTTAATGGTGTACAAATTCCGTCACAGGCGCTTGAGTTTGATTACACAACTCCTGAGAGTACTCAAAGCGCTCGTGCATATAACATGCTCTTTAAAGCAATTGGAATAAACCATTATGATAGAGGCTTACAAATATCAAAGGAAATGTTTGATAGCGACTGTTTTATATTAGCATTTGACTTGACTGCTGATCGCTTAAATACAACGGTATGCTCAAATTTGATTTCTCAAGGAACAATTCGTATTGAAGGTCGCTTTGCCCAAGCATTAAGTGAGGCTGTAACATGTCTTGTGTATTGTGAATACGATTCTATGATTAATGTTGACAAGCATCGAAACATCCGAATCATCTTGTAAAATGAATACCCTTCAAATACATAATTTACTATCGAGTAATTCATATACAAAACCAATTTTTAAGGGAGTTTTTCCATCAGATAAATTACCTCTCTCCGCTCCTCTCTCACCACACCAGCTTCAACATATGCAACTGCACAAACTGCTACAAACACACATACGCAAGTACAAAAATCCATTAATACTAATACAAAAATGTCAACTCAGCACGACCTCCCGCAAAATCATACACAACGAAATGCAACACCCACTACCCGCTCGTATGTGCAGACTGGCATCGATCGGTATGTACAAATAAACAAACGCAAATTAAGCCCGCAAAACAAAAACAGCGGCAACATTTCAAAGATAAACAAAACAAGCGATACACCTGTGGACAAAGATCCCCTCACTGGGAATAGGTTCCAAATTCTTGGCCAACAGTCTGATGCTGAGTGTGAAGAAAAGGCTCCAAATGCCCCTAAACCAAAGCCTCCACCCATTTACATAAGGGATAGCAACTGTGCGGCCCTAGTCACAAAGCTTGTATCGCTAATAGGCAACAACAACTTTTATGTAACATCCGTCAACAAAGGCAATATCCGCAAAACAAAGCTCCAAGTCAACACCGAAGAAAATTATCGAGCAGTCGAAAAATGCCTAAGAGCTGAAAAAAAAAGCTACTACACCTACCAACTAAAAAGTAGCAAGGGTCTACTGGTAGTAATCAAGGGCATTGAATCAAGTGTACCTGTAACGGAAGTCACTTCTGCCTTGGAGGAAAAGGGATTCAAGGTCAAGTCCGTTATAAACTTAATAAACAGGGACAAAAAACCACAGCCACTATTCAAAATTGAACTAAGCCCGGAAGACACAGCTCCAAAAAATAATGAAGTGCACCCAATTTACAAACTACCTTTCTTATTGCACCGCAGAATAACCGTAGAGGAGCCGCACAAACGCACAAATCCAGTGCAATGTACCAATTGCCAAGAATTTGGGCACACAAAAGCCTACTGCACCCTGCGATCAGTTTGTGTAGCATGCGGAGAGCTGCACAACACTGCCTCATGCCCTGCTAACAAGGAGGATCCATCTGTCAAAAAATGCAGTAACTGTGGAGGTAACCACACTGCAAACTACAGAGGTTGCCCAGTCTACAAAGATCTGAAGAGCAGGATTAATACGCGCACAGAATTTGCCCGATCCAATGGAAACCTTAATCAGTTCACACCCTCGCAGTCGACCCCTGGAGTCTTCTTCACCAAAGCTACGAGACCAACCTTTGCCCCAACGACTACAACCCAAGGTGTTTCTTTCGCAAGCGCCTTGAAACTAGGAAATTCGAAGTGAGCCGACACTGCCATCAAAACAAGCGGAACAACCATCAAACTATAGTAGCTTAGAAACTATGTTTCTATCGCTACAGCAGACGCTGAAGGATTTTATGGTATATATGCAAAGCGCAATGCAAGAACAAATGAGAACGCAAGGAATTCTCATTCAAATGCTCACTTCGCAACAATTCAAATAATGGCTCTCCTACGAGTTTCACTCTGGAATGCAAATGGCATTCCCCGCCACAAAGTGGAGTTATCAAAATTTCTCCAAGACAATGAAATCGACATAATACTTCTTGCAGAATCTTCTGCAGAAGCCCTTGCCGACTTGTCGTCAGACCACTCTCCAATAATATTCACCCTTCTGGAGTGCCCTCATGTTAGAGAATATCCTCGGAGACTGACATCACACAAGACAAACTGGCTCAAATACAAAAAATATATCAGCAGTCACATCGAGCTGAGCCCAACCATAAACAGCGAAGAAGACATCGACAATACTGTTCAAGCCCTCACCTCTATCATTACTGCCGCTGCTCATCACTCAAACCCCCAAACGACAACAACAGCACCTCAGCAAGATCGTAGATTGACAAACAGTTACATTGACCGGCTGGTCACAGAAAAGCGGCGTGCAAGAAGAGAATGGCAAATCTTTAGATCGCCTGCCGCAAAAAATCGTCTGAGACTTGCAGAACGCGTACTTCGCAAAGCACTCGAAGCCGAAGAGCAGCTAGCACATAGCCGTTATATCGAAAAATTATCGCCTACAAGCACCAAATTTCCCCTATGGAGGGCACGCGCCAGCATAAAGCCACCTGCAAAGGTAGACACTCCTCTAAGAGATCAGACAGGAAGATGGGCCCGCAGCGACGAAGAAAAGGCAACTGTCTTTGCACTTCACCTTAGAAATGTTTTCCAGCCAAATCCTCCAACCAATGGCTATGAACTTTCATTGGTTCCGACCACCGCACAAACTGACCCAATCAAAGTTCATTCGCTAGAAATAAAAAACGCCATCGGAGAGCTAAATCCCAGAAAAGCTCCTGGACATGACCTTATTACACCTAAAATGATTATGGAACTTCCAAGTCCCGCCATTACATATATCTCAAGACTTTTCAATGCTGTTCTGCGATGTGGATACTTTCCAACTCAGTGGAGGAGGTCCACAATCATAATGATTCAGAAACCAGGAAAAGATAAAACAAAAGCGCCATCACACAGACCCATTAGTCTGCTACCTTGCCTGTCAAAACTATTTGAGAAGATCTTACTCAGTAAAATTGATGCCCATGTACAAAATATCATTCCCTCACATCAATTTGGGTTTAGAGCAAAACTTGGGACTATTGAGCAAGTCAACCGTTTAACTTCAGACATTCGGACTGCGTTTGAGCACCACGAATACTGCTCTGCAATTTTCTTAGATGTTGCCCAAGCATTTGACCGCGTTTGGTTGGATGGTCTTATATTCAAGATAAGGACAATGCTTCCCCCAAATACTCACAAAGTCCTAGAAAGTTACGTCAGTAACAGAGTATTTACAGTTCGTCAAAATGAGTACACAACGGAAGAGTTCACTATAGGAGCCGGAGTGCCGCAGGGTAGCGTACTCGGTCCCCTCCTATATGTAATATACACTGCCGACATACCAACAGACCCTCGACTTACAATAAGTACTTTTGCGGATGATACGGCAATATTAAGCAGATCACGATGTCCAATTACCGCAACAAGTCTCCTGGCAAGCCACCTAGCTAATGTGGAAGAGTGGCTGGCCAACTGGCGCATAAAAATCAACGAGCAAAAGTGTAAGCATGTGACGTTCACACTCAACAGAAGCACCTGTCCCCAGCTATCCTTAAATGCAACACAGATCCCGCAGTCAAACGATGTTGTATACCTAGGTGTTCACCTCGATAGAAGGCTCACATGGCGCAAACACATAGAGTCGAAAAAGCTTCAAATCAAGCTGAAGGCCAACAGCCTTCACTGGCAAATCAACTCCCGTTCCCCTCTTAAACTGGAATATAAAGTCCTACTGTACAAAAGCATCATAAAGCCTGTCTGGACGTATGGCTCGCAGTTATGGGGAAATGCCTGTGCGAGCAGTGTGGACATCCTCCAAAGATCACAGTCAAGAATTCTCAGAACCATCACTGGAGCGCCATGGTACATTCGCAATGAGTGTATCCACAACGATCTCAGCATCCCATTGGTCGAAACTGAAATAGAGCAACTTAAACAAAAATATTCTGAGAAGCTTCTCACCCACCCAAATCAACTTGCAAAATCTCTTTCCATGCTAGCAACGCATTCTCGCCTCAGGAGAAATGACCTACCAACCCAGCGACTGAATTGAAGGGCCGCAGAACACAAACTATCTCCAACAGGGGATTGTTTATAAAATAGTTTCTAGATTAAGATCCGAAAAATTATTGTTAGTCTCATTAAGAGAAGATTCAATAAATACAAAATAAGCTTAAAAAAAAAAAAAAAAAGATAAATTACCTTATCACATTTTGAATTATCCTGCCTTAATTATTGCTAATACCGATGGATCTATGCAGGAGGGAACCCACTGGGTGGCCTTTTTCTTTGAAACTGCTCGAAAAGCAGAGTTTTTTTGACTCTTATGGCCAATACCCCAAGCAAAAAGAGTTTATTAAATTTTTAAAAGCAAATGCTAAAAAATTTGACTATAACAAACAACAAATTCAAGGGTTCTTTTCAAGTACATGTGGACATTATTGTTTGATATATGGCCTATATAAATGCAAAAGGAAAAAGCTAAAGTCATTCTTGAGTCACTTCAAAACTAAGGATTTTAATTTTAATGATAAGCTAGTATTAACCTTGTTCAACTACAATTTTTTATGGTCACACCTGGTCACTGTCAGTGACTATGAAAATCGAAAAAAATTTATATCTTAAAAACTGCTCACACAATTGCAATGATTCTTTTTTTGTAAAAACGGGAATAAAAACCCACATCTTTTGACATATCGTGCATAACGGTACATCTCCCAGCTATCCCGCAATTTTCAAAAGAAGAGTTATCAACGAATTGGATTTACTCAAAATCTGTTTACACGATTGTAATGAAATTTTTTTTATAAAAAAGGTGATTAAAATGCGCATCTTTCAAGATATTGTGCATAGTGGTACATCTACCAGTTATCACGCAATCGCAAAAAAATAAAGCTGGTCACGGCTTGTCACAGTCAGTGACTATGAAAATCTGTTCACAAGATTGTAATGCAATATTTTTTATAAAAAATGTGATTAAAATGCGCATCTTTCAAGATATCGTGCATGTCGGTACATCTCCCAGTTATCCCGCAATCTTCAAAAGAAAAGTTAGCGTCGATTTTTTATGGCCACACCTGGTCACTGTCAGTGACTATGAAAATCGAAAAAAATTAATATCTTAAAAACTGTTCACACAATTGCAATGATTCTTTTTTTGTAAAAATTCATTTCTCAAAATCTGTTCACAAGATTGTAATGCAATATTTTTTATAAAAGATGTGATTAAAATGCGCATCTTTCAAGATATCGTGCATGTCGGTACATCTCCCAGTTATCCCGCAATCTTCAAAAGAAAAGTTAGCGTCGATTTTTTATGGTCACACCTGGTCACTGTCAGTGACTATGAAAATCGAAAAAAATTAATATCTTAAAAACTGTTCACACAATTGCAATGATTCTTTTTTTGTAAAAACATCTTTTGACATATCGTGCATAACGGTACATCTCCCAGCAATCCCGCAATTTGCAAAAGAAGAGCTATCAACGAATTGGATTTACTCAAAATCTGTTCACACGATTGTAATGAAATTTTTTTTATAAAAAAGGTGATTAAAATGCGCATCTTTCAAGATATCGTGCATGTCGGTACATCTCCCAGTTATCCCGCAATCTTCAAAAGAAAAGTTAGCGTCGATTTTTTATGGCCACACCTGGTCACTGTCAGTGACTATGAAAATCGAAAAAAATTAATATCTTAAAAACTGTTCACACAATTGCCATGATTATTTTTTTGTAAAAATTCATTTCTCAAAATCTGTTCACAAGATTGTAATGCAATATTTTTTATAAAAGATGTGATTAAAATGCGCATCTTTCAAGATATCGTGCATGTCGGTACATCTCCCAGTTATCCCGCAATCTTCAAAAGAAAAGTTAGCGTCGATTTTTTATGGTCACACCTGGTCACTGTCAGTGACTATCAAATTGGAAAAAAATTAATATTTTAAAAACTGTTCACGCAATTGCAATGATTCTTTTTTTGTAAAAACGGGAATAAAAACCCACATCTTTTGACATATCGTGCATAACGGTACATCTCCCAGCAACCCCGAAATTTTCAAAAGAAGAGTTATCAACGAATTGGATTTACTCAAAATCTGTTCACACGATTGTAATGAAATTTTTTTTATAAAAAAGGTAATTAAAATGCGCATCTTTCAAGATATTGTGCATAGTGGTACTTTTACCAGTTATCACGCAATCGCAAAAAAATAAAGCTGGTCACGGCTTGTCACAGTCAGTGACTATGAAAATAAAAAAAAATTCATTTCTCAAAATCTGTTCACAAGATTGTAATGCAATATTTTTTATAAAAAATGTGATTAAAATGCGCATCTTTCAAGATATCGTGCATGTCGGTACATCTCCCAGTTATCCCGCAATCTTCAAAAGAAAAGTTAGCGTCGATTTTTTATTAAAAATGTGATTAAAATGCGCATCTTTCAAGATATCGTGCATGTCGGTACATCTCCCAGTTATCCCGCAATCTTCAAAAGAAAAGTTAGCGTCGATTTTTATTTATGGCCACACCTGGTCACTGTCAGTGACTATGAAAATCGAAAAAATTAATATCTTAAAAACTGTTCACACAATTGCCATGATTATTTTTTTTGTAAAAATTCATTTCTCAAAATCTGTTCACAAGATTGTAATGCAATATTTTTTATAAAAAATGTGATTAAAATGCGCATCTTTCAAGATATCGTGCATGTCGGTACATCTCCCAGTTATCCCGCAATCTTCAAAAGAAAAGTTAGCGTCGATTTTTTATGGTCACACCTGGTCACTGTCAGTGACTATGAAAATCGAAAAAAAATTAATATCTTAAAAACTGTTCACACAATTGCAATGATTTTTTTTTTGTAAAAACGGGAATAAAAACCCACATCTTTTGACATATCGTGCATAACGGTACATCTCCCAGATATCCCGCAATTTTCAATAGTAAAGTTAGCAACGATTTTTATGGTCATACTTAAAAGGGCCGAATGTGTTGGATGTAAAATATTGTATTGAGTCTTTTTTATAATTGTTTAAAAAGCATTAATTTAACACATTAAGTTAATAATAGTTATATAGATTTGCAATATTGAGTTTGCAAACGCTGGTTCCATGACTGGGCCCGACTTCTAAACTGGCGCCATTCTTATCAATTTCAAATATCAAGTCAAGGCACCCCCACTGATAAGCGATTTCCTCCAAAACTGTTCACACGATCTGCATGATTTTTTTTTTTAACACTCCTGAATATGTGTCTTATCCAATAATATATAGCTTGTTATTTTACATCTCTTAAATGTGGTGTTATAAGGCTTGACTTAAAAAAGTAATTTTTTTTTGGTCATTTTGTATGAAAACCGCCAGAGGTTGGTCCACTGTTAAGACTTTTGCTCAAAAACTGTTCACACGATTTGCATGATTTTTTTTTTTTTTTAATTTTTTTAAAACACTCTTGAATATGTGTCCTATCCAATGGTATATAGCTTATTATGGTACATCTCCTGAAAGTAGAGTTATGGGGCTTGATTCAAAAAAACAATTTTTTTGGTCTTTTTGTATGGAGAAAAACAAGAGGTTGGTTCACTGTTAGGAGTTTTGCTCAAAAACTGTTCACACGATTTGCACGATTTTTTTTTTTAAATCCTCCTGAATATGTGTCCTATCCTATGGTATATAGCTAGTTATGGTACATCTCCTGAAATGGGAGATATGCCCCAAAACGAGCCCGAATTTTCAACTGTTCTTTTCTAGTACCTGCAAAGTAAAAATCCCACCCACCAGTTAATAAAATTAATAGTTTATTCAATTCTTAACAATTTTGCATTTAAGCATTTTTAATTATGTTGATTAATACAGATTTAATTTAAAAATAAAAAATGCCTTCATGTTCCAGATTCCATCGTTCCAAAATCGACGCTAACTCATCGACGCTATATTGACGCACGTTATTATTTGTGTTATTTATGCAATAATTGGGTTGCATTCTACAGTCAATACGATTTTAAAATGCATATGCTACCTAAGCATAACGCCGAACTTAAAAAAAAATAAACAGCAAGATGAGATAAAATTCCAGTACGAAATGCTTTGTTTCTTTTTAAAGTGATCTATAGATTGTATACAATTTCATTGGGATGACGAGTTCCACCTTCGAGTAAGTATAATCATAAACAAAATTGATTTTTAAACATTCCTTTACTTTTTAATATTCCTATTAACATAATTAATAAAACGAAATAGTACGTTCCTTAATATACATTAGCAAGTGAGTTATTAAGAGATACACATTTAAAAAACAGCAGGTTCCCGCGTCACAGTGTGACGCGGTGTAAACCCATCATTAAGCTTGCAATACAATGACATAATTCTAAGTGGTGACCTCAACAGTAACATGTTGAGGGAGCAGCACTTATCTGATAATATGGCATCCCTAGGAATGATACTAGTTAACTCTAGATGTATTTTTTGTCAATAATCCTAAAAATGTTCCTTTTTTATGACCAAGTTTCTGCGTCGATATTTTCAAGACATGACCTAATATTTATGACAAACGACTTAGCATTATCTACTGACCATACTGAGCACACAATAGCTTACTGGGACTTTTAAAATCTTGATCTTGACTCATTAAATACTAATTTTAGTTTATGTGACTGGAATGAAATTTACTTCTTACATACAGGTGATTCAAAACTTGAAAAACTGCAATCAAACCTAACGTAGCTGTACGAAAAAACTGTCCCTTTACGCAGAAGAGTTATAAAGCCAAGTCAGCCACCATGGTTTGACAATGCAATTAAATCTGTGATAGAAAGAAGGAACCAGACCTATCTCAAATGGAGAAGATATCGAACTGAATTTATTAATCACTAAGGCCCGATTTCTCAAACGTTCCGGTTTGTCAACCGAAGGTCAAATATGTTTCTCCAGTTGACAAGCGGTCAAGTGATTTGGTTTTCTCAACAGCAGTTTCATCCGATATCGATAAATTCCAATCGCTGCGTTAGGGTTACCAGGCACGGTCAAGAAATTAGGTACTTTTGTTATGGCTTTTTAAATGCTGTTAAATGCTGCTGGTAATATTTTTGCGAAAAATGTATTAAAATTGACTGCGATGAATCAAAAGCTACAGCTTGGGACACTTTTTTACCTGCACGGCTTATTAAAGGAACGCTGACTACATAGAAGTAAACCGAGTGGGAAGTTGCCACATGCCTTAGCCGCCAAGTCCTGCTAACAATCAAAGTCACAACAAATTGAATGGCAAATGAAGTCAAGGCTTTAACTTAATCTCTAATCCTAGCATAAATTATTTTACATGTAGATTTTGTTAGCCTGAATCATTGAACAAATGTGGCATCATTCAGATCAGTTAAGTAATTAGGCCTCTTCCTGTACTCTCTTGCATTTTTATACGTTGCTCTGCCTCTTCAAATTCCATTTTCATTGCGCGGAGTTGAAAAATTCGTTTATTCATAAACATTTTGTGGCAGCAAATAATTAAATAAGCAAATCAAATGTTGGAGCCAGCTGTTTGTATAGCGATAAAATATATCGATAATTCCAACGGCACTGAACTCGCGGTTAACTTTAACCAGTGCTTGAGCAGCTGTTAAGTCTGTTCCTCCGGTTGCGCCACACACAGCATGAGACACGCAAATTCGGTTAAACTGCCTGTCAAGTTAACTAACCGCACATTGAGAAATCGGGCCTAAGACGAACTGCCTGTACCATGATTGCTTCGGCCAAGACCAAATTTTACTGCACCAAATTCCAAGAAGCTTTAGCCACCAAGCAGACGTGGACTGAAATTAAAAAACTGGGCGTAGGAAAGAAAAAAAGTACCTGTAATAAACATGACATTGATGTAAGTAATTTGAATAACTGATTCGTGAATGTTTGTGTACCTACACTCAGAAAAAAATCGCCATGATTTTTAGAAAATCGCCTTATTTTAAAATTTGTCCTGGTATTTAGAAAAGTTTTCTAATAAACAGAAAAAGTTTTCTGAAACTAAGAAAAATATGTTTTTTTATGAAAAATTTTTTTAGAAAGAACTTTTCTTCTAAAAACAAGAAAAGGCAAAATTTTTCTGATAATTAGGGCGCATTTTTCTAAAAATCTTTTCTTAAAATTAGGGCAAAATTAACCTTTAATTTTAGAGAACTGTAGCCATTAAAGAGAATACTGTAATTTTTTAAAAACAGGAAAATTTTCTGGAACTTATTTTCTTAAAAATATGGCGATAGTAGCCATTGCTTTTAGAAAAAAAGGTGTTAGATCTCAGGAATTTTTACTCCACTACAAAAATAAAAGTAGCCCATTCAGACGTGCCACTGCAACGCTGTAAAATAGCCTAACCGTCTTAGCGGCCGCCGTCGTTGCGCGCGATAAAGGTCTTGGGTTCTAATCCCAGTCAGTTCCTGAAAATTTTTATTTACTTAATAAAAATTAATCAAAGCAGCTGGGGTGTTTGTTCAAGCGAAGACGTGTACTTACTTGGACCTGGATTAGAACCCAAGACCTTTGTCGCGCGCAACGACGGCGGCCGTTTAGTAATTAGTTCGTTAAATGTTATTTATATTTATATTTATATTTTATTTATATTTATATTTATATTTATATTTATATTTATATTTATATTTATATTTATATTTATATTTATATTTATATTTATATTTATATTTATATTTATATTTATATTTATATTTATATTTTATTTATATTTATATTTATATTTATATTTATATTTATATTTTATTTTATTTATATTTATATTTATATTTATATTTATTTATATTTATATTTATATTTATATTTATATTTATATTTATATTTATATTTATATTTATATTTATATTTATATTTATATTTATATTTATATTTATATTTATATTTATATTTATATTTATATTTATATTTATATTTATATTTATATTTATATTTATATTTTATTTATATTTATATTTATATTTATATTTATATTTATATTTATATTTATATTTATATTTATATTTATATTTATATTTATATTTATATTTATATTTATATTTATATTTATATTTATATTTATATTTATATTTATATTTATATTTATATTTATATTTATATTTATATTTATATTTATATTTATATTTATATTTATATTTATATTTATATTTATATTTATATTTATATTTATATTTATATTTATATTTATATTTATATTTATATTTATATTTATATTTATATTTATATTTATATTTATATTTATATTTATATTTATATTTATATTTATATTTTATTTATATTTATATTTATATTTATATTTATATTTATATTTATATTTATATTTATATTTATATTTATATTTATATTTATATTTATATTTATATTTATATTTATATTTATATTTATATTTATATTTATATTTATATTTATATTTTATTTATATTTATATTTATATTTATATTTATATTTATATTTATATTTATATTTATATTTTATTTATATTTATATTTATATTTATATTTATATTTATATTTATATTTATATTTATATTTATATTTATATTTATATTTATATTTATATTTATATTTATATTTATATTTATATTTATATTTATATTTATATTTATATTTATATTTATATTTATATTTATATTTATATTTATATTTATATTTATATTTATATTTATATTTATATTTATATTTATATTTATATTTATATTTATATTTATATTTATATTTATATTTATATTTATATTTATTTTATATTTATATTTATATTTATATTTATATTTATATTTATATTTATATTTATATTTATATTTATATTTATATTTATATTTATATTTATATTTATATTTATATTTATATTTATATTTATATTTATATTTATATTTATATTTATATTTATATTTATATTTATATTTATATTTATATTTATATTTATATTTATATTTATATTTATATTTATATTTATATTTATATTTATATTTATATTTATATTTATATTTATATTTATATTTATATTTATATTTATATTTATATTTATATTTATATTTATATTTATATTTATATTTATATTTATATTTATATTTATATTTATATTTATATTTATATTTATATTTATATTTATATTTATATTTATATTTATATTTATATTTATATTTTATTTATATTTATATTTATATTTATATTTATATTTATATTTATATTTATATTTATATTTATATTTATATTTATATTTATATTTATATTTATATTTATATTTATATTTATATTTATATTTATATTTATATTTATATTTATATTTATATTTATATTTATATTTATATTTATATTTATATTTATATTTATATTTATATTTATATTTATATTTATATTTATATTTATATTTATATTTATATTTATATTTATATTTATATTTATATTTATATTTATATTTATATTTATATTTATATTTATATTTATTTTATATTTATATTTATATTTATATTTATATTTATATTTATATTTATATTTATATTTATATTTATATTTATATTTATATTTATATTTATATTTATATTTATATTTATATTTATATTTATATTTATATTTATATTTATATTTATATTTATATTTATATTTATATTTATATTTATATTTATATTTATATTTATATTTATATTTATATTTATATTTATATTTATATTTATATTTATATTTATATTTATATTTATATTTATATTTATATTTATATTTATATTTATATTTATATTTATATTTATATTTATATTTATATTTATATTTATATTTATATTTATATTTATATTTATATTTATATTTATATTTATATTTATATTTATATTTATATTTATATTTATATTTATATTTATATTTATATTTATATTTATATTTATATTTATATTTATATTTATATTTATATTTATATTTATATTTATATTTATATTTTATTTATATTTATATTTATATTTATATTTATATTTTTATTTATATTTTATTTATATTTATATTTATATTTTATTTATTTATATTTATATTTATATTTATATTTATATTTATATTTATATTTATATTTATATTTATATTTATATTTATATTTATATTTATATTTATATTTATATTTATATTTATATTTATATTTATATTTATATTTATATTTATATTTATATTTATATTTATATTTATATTTTATTTATATTTATATTTATATTTATATTTATATTTATATTTATATTTATATTTATATTTATATTTATATTTATATTTATATTTATATTTATATTTATATTTATATTTATATTTATATTTATATTTATATTTATATTTATATTTATATTTATATTTATATTTATATTTATATTTATATTTATATTTATATTTATATTTATATTTATATTTATATTTATATTTATATTTATATTTATATTTATATTTATATTTATATTTATATTTATATTTATATTTATATTTATATTTATATTTATATTTATATTTATATTTATATTTATATTTATATTTATATTTATATTTATATTTATATTTATATTTATATTTATATTTATATTTATATTTATATTTATATTTATATTTATATTTATATTTATATTTATATTTATATTTATATTTATATTTATATTTATATTTATATTTATATTTATATTTATATTTATATTTATATTTATATTTATATTTATATTTATATTTATATTTATATTTATATTTATATTTATATTTATATTTATATTTATATTTATATTTATATTTATATTTATATTTATATTTATATTTATATTTATATTTATATTTATATTTATATTTATATTTATATTTATATTTATATTTATATTTATATTTATATTTATATTTATATTTATATTTATATTTATATTTATATTTATATTTATATTTATATTTATATTTATATTTATATTTATATTTATATTTATATTTATATTTATATTTATATTTATATTTATATTTATATTTATATTTATATTTATATTTATATTTATATTTATATTTATATTTATATTTATATTTATATTTATATTTATATTTATATTTATATTTATATTTATATTTATATTTATATTTATATTTATATTTATATTTATATTTATATTTATATTTATATTTATATTTATATTTTATTTATATTTATATTTATATTTATATTTATATTTATATTTATATTTATATTTATATTTATATTTATATTTATATTTATATTTATATTTATATTTATATTTATATTTATATTTATATTTATATTTATATTTATATTTATATTTATATTTATATTTATATTTATATTTATATTTATATTTATATTTATATTTATATTTATATTTATATTTATATTTATATTTATATTTATATTTATATTTATATTTATATTTATATTTATATTTATATTTATATTTATATTTATATTTATATTTATATTTATATTTATATTTATATTTATATTTATATTTATATTTATATTTATATTTATATTTATATTTATATTTATATTTATATTTATATTTTATTTATATTTATATTTATATTTATATTTATATTTATATTTATATTTATATTTATATTTATATTTATATTTATATTTATATTTATATTTATATTTATATTTATATTTATATTTATATTTATATTTATATTTATATTTATATTTATATTTATATTTATATTTATATTTATATTTATATTTATATTTATATTTATATTTATATTTATATTTATATTTATATTTATATTTATATTTATATTTATATTTATATTTATATTTATATTTATATTTATATTTATATTTATATTTATATTTATATTTATATTTATATTTATATTTATATTTATATTTATATTTATATTTATATTTATATTTATATTTATATTTATATTTATATTTATATTTATATTTATATTTATATTTATATTTATATTTATATTTATATTTATATTTATATTTATATTTATATTTATATTTATATTTTATATTTATATTTATATTTATATTATTATATTTATATTTATATTTATATTTATATTTATATTTATATTTATATTTATATTTATATTTATATTTATATTTATATTTATATTTATATTTATATTTATATTTATATTTATATTTATATTTATATTTATATTTATATTTATATTTATATTTATATTTATATTTATATTTATATTTATATTTATATTTATATTTATATTTATATTTATATTTATATTTATATTTATATTTATATTTATATTTATATTTATATTTATATTTATATTTATATTTATATTTATATTTATATTTATATTTATATTTATATTTATATTTATATTTATATTTATATTTATATTTATATTTATATTTATATTTATATTTATATTTATATTTATATTTATATTTATATTTATATTTATATTTATATTTATATTTATATTTATATTTATAAGTATCCCATTCGGACGTGCCACTTCAACGCTGTGAATTAGCCTAACCGTCTAAGCGGCCGCCGTCGTTGCGCGCGACAAAGGTCTTGGGTTTTAATCCCAGTCAGTCCCTGAAAATGATTATTTATTTAAGCAGGATATCCAGCAACGCGAAATCAAAAAACTCCTGCAAAAGTGCATATGAAAAAAAATGTGCCACGAATTTTCTGTTAACGATTTTATTTGTTGTGTATCCAGCAACGTGAACAAAATCCACACTTGTATAGATAGATTATTTTGGATGTGATGAGCGCATAGATGGGGTCAAATGGGGGGTGGGGAACAAAGCAAACGACAGATAATTTTTATACAAATATAATACATGATTTAGTTTAATTAAATTAATAATAGCGGTTTCTGTTTTGTAATAGTTTCATTCTCTCTTATTGCTACACTCTATTTAATTGGCTGCCAACCATTGAGTCGTTTGTAATAATGAGCTTCTAGCAATAAACAAATGGGCAGAAGAGAATGGTCTTGGACTAAATCCCTTAAAATCAAAGTGCTTAGTAATCTATAAGAAAAAATTTAATACTGATCACTTCCCAAAGCTGAAGATATAAACTTGCGAAATTGAGTATGTTGACAATGCGGTCAATCTGGGAATTACGTTTAGTTCAACGCATTCGTGGGGAAATCATATAAATCGAGTAGTTGGAAAAATGTATGGAATGCTAAGGCATCTTAATTTAACGAAGCAGTGCCTACCCCAACATATTATACTTTTTGTTGCCAAATCCTACATGTTGCCCTCTTTATTTTTTGGAGTAAAAATTTTTTGGGAGTGTGATGCTGTTTGCTTTAATAAAATCAATGGGTTATTTAATAGTATTGCTAGGTATGTCTATGATATAAAACCACGAAATCATATAACGGAACATGCAAACAAATGCACTGAAGCTTAGCACTGAAAACAATAAAGAGGGATTTTTAGTACATATAGTTTTATGAAGCATTATGAGGGCCATAAGAGTTATGTACGATTTTAAGCTGAGACTAAGAAGTTTGTTTGCATGTTCCGTTATATGATTTCGTGGTTTTATATCATAGACATACCTAGCAATACTATTAAATAACCCATTGATTTTATTAATTATACTCTTTTTTTTGATTTATTGGTTTTCTGTTTTCTATTATTTAACTTTGAGTTTTAAATGTACTAACTTAATTTACTTAATTTAAAATGTGATCTCTTCTTTACCTTAAATGTCAAAATATCCTTAAACTGTTATAGTCGTGACTAGCACAATAACTTATAAGTCTAATTTTTGTCGTGCTAGGAAATACACCAATAAACTACAAACTACTCTAGCTACACACAAATACATTTTTGACAAGACCGCGGCACCCGTCTGCCAGCACTGCAACACTGCCTTCACTATTATACACATAATTTTAGAATGCCCCGAATTCCTAACCCAAAGAACCCTACATCTAGGTCAATCCCCACTAGAACCAATCTCATACTACAATTCCACCCAAACGTTAAACTTTCTTACATCCATAACTTTTTACCACGAAATTAAAAAAAAAATTATTTAATATAAATAACAATTTTTAAAACAAAAATGGAAAATGTAAAACTAAAAATAGCCTACATATAAGAACCAAATAATGTACACCTTTTGTTAAACCTAAACCTACTCATTCAGAAACTTTCAAAACCTAAACATAAGCAACCTATTGTATTACACCCATAAATAATTTACCACCAGCCTAAGGCAAACGTTGCTATGGCTTTCCAATTGGACACAATTTGTAATTGTGTACCAATTTTTTCAAATAATAATACTGTATAACCACATGCAATATGGCACTTTTTTATTGGAAGTCGATGCATTCAAAACATCGGATCCATGCATAAAGAGTCGATAGCCCATATTGATACAAGTGTTCCTTAGGAGTCTTAAATATAATTTGCTTTAAATTGTTAAACGTTGAAAGAGTGGCATTACAAATTCCGCAGACCTGCGACAAAGATTCTGAAATCGAGCTGAAGACCTTTCCTTCAATCATAGTCATATGAAATTCATAATTTACTTGAAAAACATTACATATTTTGGGAAGAATGTTTCGTATTTGCTGATTTATATTTCCAGCTAAGTCAGCAGTTTCCTTTTCAAAAATAATCTTTATTGGCCTGTAAAATCAAGTTGACAAAGGGCGTTGATTTTTCCAAATTACTGCATTACACTGTGTGACAAAAAAAATCAAAATAAAACTTCTGGGATGGAACATAGCGTTGGTTGTAGGTATAGATAAATAGATTTGTTTGGCATACTAGAATTTTTTGGTGCACAACGAAATTTTTAATAAAGGCCTGTATCCAGCACTGCGGAAAAATTCTATCCAGGAATTTGCTATTTATTTTGAGTTTGGGAACCCAAGTAAAATATTTTTACCAAGTTTTAAATTAAAATAAATTTAAACAAAATAACGTTAAACCAACTTCGGTCTACCATTGCAGATTTAATTTCAGTACGACGTGTCTAGTGGTTTATTATTGATTGAGCGGTCGGGTGTGATGACATCACACCTCGACATTAGCCACATTGGTCTCACAATTCGTTCAAAATTAGTGCGCCAACGGCTGAGGAAGACACTGCAGTGGGGCCCAAAGAGAAATATGACTCAATGGTTGGTAGCCAATTAAATAAAGTCAGTTGAATTTGAGTACAAGACTAGAACAAGAGTTCAGCAGCCGAGTCAGTACCTTGGCAAAATGAATCTGCTGCATGTGTAGCAATAAGGGAGAATGAAACTATTACAAAACAGAAACCGCTATTATTAATTTAATTAAATTAAATTTTAAATTATCTATACATCTATATCAATACATCTATATAAAAGTGAAAGTATGTTTGTCCCTTATGTCTCACGAATTTTTCACAGTTTGTTTTTGTCGATCAGGAAAGTGTCATAGGCTATGTCTCATGTCTGTGAAATGGTCCAAAAACCGCGAAATTGGAAAAATTATATCGTTTATCCAAATGCAATGAAAATTTGGGAATGGTTGAACGCTTGCCCGAGAAGGTTTCTAAGTTGAAAAAATTTGCGGAAAACGGTCCAAAATCCGCGGAAATCGCAACATTTACGTTTACGCTAAAACTTTGGGAAATTGTTCGACGCTTGCCCGGGAAGGTTTCTATGGTACAAAAATCGCGAAATTTGCAAAATAAACTTATGAATATGTATAAAAGCGCTTAGTGTTTATATTACAATGCCGGCGTTGGTAAATGGAAGCTGTAGATTACGCGGTCCAAAATATTGCGAAATTTGCAAACTTTTGATTTGAGCCTGGATTATTGTGAAGATTTGATAGACGGCAATTGTAGACGGGTAAATAGGAGGTATTAACCAAACGGTCAAAAAAGTCACGAAATTTTCAATATATTCATGATTTTAGATTATCGTGAAGACGTGTACATATAAAGAGGAAAAGATCGAGCGGTTCAAAATGTTTATACCGACTTGCAGCCGGTACTAGATTGAATATAATCGCTCTCTTAAGAATCATAAGAGCCCGGTCGACGCAGGGTATTCAGGTTGTATTTATATAAACATTACCTGGGTTTTGTTTAAGTTGCTGGATACACAACAAACGAAATCTTAAACAGAAAATTCCTGGCACAATCTTTTTCATATGAACTTTGGCAAGAATTTTTTGATTTTGCGTTGCTGGATACCCGGCTTAATCATAAAAAGTTTTTACTGCTTGTTTATGGTTAACTTAAGCCATAAACTCTTCAGCGGTTGGATTGAGTATGTAAATGTGTTTGAGTTATTTCAGCAGTAGGTAGATTGATTTTTTAAACATTTTTATTGTCAAAAAAGATAAGCATGTACATGTCAAATGTAATCTTACGTAGATCTGTGCTCCAGAATCGGCCACTTTTGGGAGTGAGAATTTAAATTAAGTTAAATATTGCAGCTGTTAAAATTAGACACGTAGTGAAGACGAGTGGTTTTTCTTAAAAAATGCAGGTGACTGCATATGACATTATGAATGACATTTGCAGCGGCCTTCGTGTGTATAAATGTATTGTCGGCTGTTTGGAAGGTCAGTTGCATAGCACAGTATCTTTGATATTAATATCAGGCAAGCAGAATATAGACTTTGCTGGCCAGTTTGGTCTTTTCCATATTACTTTAATGCATCTTGCTTCCTTATATTAGTAATATACAACATAATCATTTCATTTTGATCGATTGCAGCTGTTGCGACTCATCTCAACGTGCAACAAAACAAGTTTTTGAACAAAGAATTCCGTTCGCAATCTAAAAGACCGCAGCTACTGTTGCAACAGACAAACTAACCTAACAATACCGACTATAATATAGAGTGTCAAAACAGTTCAACACATTTTTGTTTGTTTTCGACACTTACCAGCAGGTCTTAGCCTCTTTCGCCAAAATAAAAAACAAGTAATTGAAGCTTTGTTGTTATTTAGTAGTCGCTGCTGAAGTCTTGTGGTGACCTTCTTATGACCTACTATGCTTCATGGAATTCATATACTTATTCATATAAATGCAAGCAAATACAAGTAAAAATGGGCAATTACCTTCACACTCGTAGACGCTTAAAACAAATAAGCAATTATATATGGAATCACTTCTTTCGAATTTGTTTGATGCTAAATTGAAAGATGTGTTTGATTCATACGAAAAAGGCATTTCCTATGAATTTTTCATGACGACAAAGTTAAAATCTCTTTATTAAAACCAATAGCACATTAAAGAATGACATTTGAAGAATGTTGTAAAAAATTATAACAAAGAAAATGAAAAAGATTAGGCTACGCTATTTTCGGCTGTGCCGATGTCTTAAAACCCTTGCAAATGCTCGTTTTGATATATTTCGACCAAATTTTGCAAAATCTGTTTAAAAGCTAATATTATTATTGGTGTAACATTGACAAAAAAATGGAAATAAATATATATTTCACTTTGAGCCATTTTCTGACTGATCGTTCGTATAGGTGCTGTTAGCTATAGTCGCCCGATTTTGACAAAACTTTGTAAAATTATGTGAAAACGTTTAAAACAAACAAACACCAAATTTTAAGACGGTACCACTAAAAACTTAAAAGTTTTTCTCACTAAGACATTTATTGTCCGATTTTTACCAAACTTAATAAAATTATGAAAAAGCATTGAAAACCAATAAATACAAAGTCTTAAGACGTTTACATTGAAATCAAACAAGTTTTTCTTACTAAAACAAATACTTTTGACCGATCGTTCCTATGGGAGCTATAATATATAGTCATCCGATCCGGTCGGTGCCGACATATTAGCAGCGTGCAGTAGAAAGATAACTCTGTACAAAAGTACAGCTCGATAGCTTCAAAACTGAGAGTCTAGTTTGCGTAGAAACAGGTAGACAGACAGACGGACAGGGCTAAGTCAACTCAGCTCGTCGCCCTGTTTAAGAATATATATAGTTTATTGGGTCGGAAATGAATAATTCAATGCGTTGCATGCTTCTGGGCAAAATTATAATACTCTTTGCAAGTGTATAAGAACAAGCCAATGGCAGCAATTATTCGGACTTGTCTCGGAAAAAGTAAATATGCGGAGCCTCTCATAACTTGGTTCTGGATCATTAGAAATCAAATTTTATTCGTTAGATAATTTGATTCCCCAGGTATCGCTGGGAGGGTTTTTGAAATTTTAATTTTTCACTTTTTTGGAACACTTTGAAGGGAAAAACTCGATTTTTAGTGAAAAAACCGTCCACTTTGTTATTGTAAAATAAAAACTATTTACGAAATTTAAAAAAAACCCTCCAGAGTTACCTCGTAAGTTATGCACAGAAATAGTGCTCAAAATTTCAAAAAGATCGGTGCAGTAGTTTTAAAGTTATCAGGGGCAACGACTTTGAAAACGTAAGTTATGGGGAAAACCGCTTAAAAGGTTTTTATACTTAAACAAGGCCGGTTGCTTGAAACGCTGTATCTTCGTTAAATTTGCTTCGATTTGAAAACACATGCAAATTAAATAAAAGTAAAGACTTTTAATTAAAAAAATTTATTTCGTGGCTGGTAGGCCTTTATTGCTATTATGTGTTTCAGTGAATATCCAAATTAGAACTAAAGTACAAAGCGATCTTATGCTGCCTCAACAGCTAATTTTATGCTAAAGCTTCGCAACATAAACTTCAAAGCTTGAAAGCTCCCACTTGGAGAACAAAGGAAATGCTTACTCAACATAAAACAAAAGAGCTTTGGAGTTTGGCCTTTGGACCGATGCAAAAGAACTAAGGGATTGCAGAGTCTGCAAAATGAAATGTTTACGTTAACCGGGTGGCTGCCATTTTTTTGAGCTGGCGGAAGCGCTTCAATCGAAGTAACAACAAATGGAAATGTGTTTATTAGAAAAAAAAAAAACGCGGGGGGGGGGGGGGGTCTCCTCCCCCTTTTTTAAGAATCGTCCCGATTCTTAGGAACTTTAGAAATCATTTCGATTTTATCATTTAAAATTTTAAGGGGCACAACTAGTGTGAAATTTTAAAAAAATCGATTTTTTTTTTTTCATATTTCGGTAGATTACACCTTTAAAAATAACATATTAAAATTTCAAATCGATATCTCAAATAGTTTTTGAGTTATAGCAATTTAAAGAGCAGCCGCTCGGCAGCTAGAGAGACGATCATTTTATCTTTAAACGCGTTTTTCTCGAAACAGCATTTTCCGAATTTGCTGCAGTGATTACTCAAAAACCAATGATCCGATCACTATCAAATTTTTTTAAAATGTTCTATATATAGTTCTCCGTACGATGAACTATCGGTTTTTGATTTGATCAAAAAATCGAATTTTGGCAGGCCAAAAACGACCAAAATTTTGGGTAAAATTCGAATTTTTTTTTTTTAAAACGCCGCCATATTGTCAATTTTTGATTTTTTTTTTTATCGTAGTTCATTGTACAGACAATATTATCTAGTTTAACGAGAATTTTTGTTTTTTAAATTTCATCCACGGAGAAGGCCGGAATCACTGCAGCAGTGAAGGACCTTTTTTTTTCGAGCCGTTGGAGATCGTCTATAACTTAAAAAATATTTAATTTTTTTCTTCAAAAATTTCACTGTATATTCTTGAAACATGTATAAATATATTCTTAAAATTTTGAAATAATTGATAAAGTAGTTTTTTTAATAAAAATTCCCAAAAATCGCCTTTTTTTAGGCCATCACACTAGTTGTGCCCCTTAAATAAGTCCATTTGAACTTCGGAAGTTTTTATTTGTTTTAGCTTTGACTGTTTTTTAGGACAAATATTAATATTTTTCAAATAACAAAATGTCAGAAGCTTGAACATTAAGAAAACAATGATAATTAGAAGTAAAATAAATGTAATATTTAAATGATTTTTTTCAAGCTTAATAGCTATAGTGCTTAATATGTCAGTATTTATAATTTGTAATTCAGTATCGTTGGATTTTACATAGTCTGTTATGATGTAATTTGTGAATTTCGAATTTTGACATAGTTTAAAATTTTTTCTTTTTCATTTACAAAAGTTGTATTGTTAATTGTGACAATATTTTTAAAAGTGATAAGATATGTTCCATAAAGCCAAGTGTCATTAATGCAATTTGTTCCTGAAACCAAAATAGCTCCATCGGCTATTATTTCTATTGGTTTATTTTTTTCTTTTATTTTTGTACAATTTGTACTAATTTTATTGAGTAAATTTATAAAACAATTTTTATTCAAATCTAATTTACAATAACTGTTATAGATTTCTCTTTTAAAGTTTTTGATTTGGAAAAAGGTGTCATTACATTTTGTGACTTTATCGCTTACGATTAATTTTCCGATTAATTCAATTTTCGCTGCCGAGCAGGTCGGACGTGTTTTTGTCGCGCTCCGGTTTAAATCGTTGTAAAAGTGCTTAATTCGGTTGTTTAAAAAAACAATTTCGACCCGCGATAAAAGACGCTGATGGACATTCATAAGCACTCATGCTTATGTTGTCCGAAAATATCTAATAGTTAATAATTAACTAAATTAAATTTTGATAAATGTCAACGCGTAATAGTTCAACAAATGCAACTGGCAAAAATACCAACAACACCATGAGTCAGAGAGAACTCAATGCCCAAATGCTACAACAGCAAAACGATCGACGACTCTCCATAACACGCAACAACAACGCTTATTTTTCGATTGTGTCCCCCGACGCAACCACCACAAGCAAAGCGACCGCAAGCTCTCATACCCCTACTCCGACTTGGAGCTCCCAATGCCCCACACCGCCCCCTAAGCCACCAATGACTAGCTTTTCGTCAACTTCAACAACCACAACGGTAACGCTGACCACCGCTCAATCGACAAGCTCAACAACAACAACAGCAAGTATCCAGAAACCAACGTTCCCCACTAACCTACTTTCAAAAATGTCAACTCAGCACGACCTCCCGCAAATACAAACACCACAAAGTGCAACACCTACTACCCGTTCGTATGTGCAGACTGGCATCGATCGGTATGTACAAATAAATAAACGCAAATTAAGCCCGCAAAACAAAAACAGCGGCAACACTCCAAAGATAAACAAAACAAGCGATATACCTGTGGACAAAGATCCCCTCACTGGAACTAGGTTCCAAATTCTTGGCCAACATTCCGATGCTGAGTGTGAAGAAAAAGCTCCAAATGCCCCTAAGCCAAAGCCTCCACCCATTTACATAAGGGATAGCAACTGTGCGGCGCTAGTAGCAAAGCTTGTTTCGATAATAGGCAACAACAACTTTTATATAACATCCGTCAGCAAAGGCAATATACGCGAAACAAAGCTCCAAGTCAACACCGAAGAAAATTACCGAGCTGTCGAAAAATGCCTAAGAGCTGAAAAAAAGCTACTACACCTACCAACTAAAAAGTAGCAAAGGCCTACAGGTAGTAATCAAGGGCATTGAATCAAGTGTACCTGCAACAAAGGTCGCTTCTGCCTTGGAGGAAAAGGGATTCAAGGTCAAGTCCGTTATTAACTTAATAAACAGGGACAAAAAACCACAGCCACTATTCAAAGTTGAACTAAGCCCGGAAGACACAGCTCCTAAAAATAATGTAGTGCACCCAATTTACAAACTACCTTTCCTATTGCACCGCAGAATAACCGTAGAGGAGCCGCACAAACGCAGAAATCCAGTGCAATGTACCAATTGCCAAGAATTTGGGCACACAAAAGCCTACTGCACCCTGAGATCAGTTTGTGTAGCATGCGGAGAGCTGCACAACACTGCCTCATGCCCTGCTAACAAGGAGGATCCATCTGTCAAAAAATGCAGTAACTGTGGAGGTAACCACACTGCAAACTACAGAGGTTGCCCAGTCTACAAAGATCTGAAAAGCAGGATTAATACGCGCACAGAATTTGCCCGATCCAATGGAAACCTTAATCAGTTCACACCCTCGCAGTCGACCCCTGGAGTCTTCTTCACCAAAGCTACGAGATCGACCTTTGCCCCAACGACTACAACCCAAGGTGTTTCTTTCGCAAGCGCCTTGAAACTAGGAAATGACAGACCCGCACCCATATCTACGGTTTCGCATGAAATTCGAAGTGAGCCGACACTGCCATCAAAACAAGCGGAACAACCATCAAACTATAGTAGCTTAGAAACTATGTTTCTATCGTTACAGCAGACGCTGAAGGATTTTATGGTATTTATGCAAAACGCAATGCAAGAACAAATGAGAACGCAAGGAATTCTCATTCAAATGCTCACTTCGCAACAATCCAAATAATGGCTCTCCTACGAGTTTCACTCTGGAATGCAAATGGCATTCCCCGCCACAAAGTGGAGTTATCAAAATTTCTCCAAGACAATGAAATCGACATAATGCTTCTTGCAGAAACTCACTTGACAGACCGATACAATTTTCAATTACCTGGGTATGCATTTTACGGCACAAATCACCCAGATGGCAAAGCCCATGGTGGCACTGGCATCCTCGTCAGAAGCCGCATCAAGCATTACCCACTTTCAGGATTTTCGGAAAACTACCTACAAGCCACATCGATATGTGTAGACTCTAAACGAGGCAATATCACTCTGTCCGCGGTTTACTGTCCCCCACGTTTCGCAATATCAGAAAATCAATTCCTAGATTTCTTTAATACACTTGGTCAACGCTTCTTGGCTGCGGGTGACTATAATTCGAAACATCCCCACTGGGGCTCTAGACTGACCAATCCCAAAGGGAAGCAACTCTACAGCGTACTCACGCGCGCATCAAACAAACTCGACTATGTATCTCGGGGAAGGCCTACATATTGGCCGGCAGATCCAAAGAAATTACCCGATCTTATAGACTTTG
Organism: Lordiphosa collinella; assembly: GCA_018904265.1. Taxonomy (NCBI): domain Eukaryota; kingdom Metazoa; phylum Arthropoda; class Insecta; order Diptera; family Drosophilidae; genus Lordiphosa; species Lordiphosa collinella. The sequence goes on from JAEIFV010000779.1 coordinate 80,730, forward strand.
CCATAACAAGAAAAGTTCCACAAAACTTGGTAACTGCAGAAGCCCTTGCTGACTTGTCGTCAGACCATTCTCCAATAATATTCACCCTTCTGGAGTGCCCTCATGTTAGAGAATATCCTCGGAGACTGACATCACACAAGACAAACTGGCTCAAATACAAAAAATATATCAGCAGTCACATCGAGCTGAGCCCAACCATAAACAGCGAAGAAGACATCGAAAATACTGTTCAAGCCCTCACCTCTATCATTACTGCCGCTGCTCATCACTCAAACCCCCAAACAACAACAACAGCACCTCAGCCAGATCGTAGATTGACAAACAGTTACATTGACCGACTGGTCTCAGAAAAGCGTCGTGCAAGAAGAGAATGGCAAAGCTTTAGATCGCCTGCCGCAAAAAACCGTCTGAGACTTGCAGAACGCGTACTTTGCAAAGCACTCGAGGCCGAAGAGCAGCTAGCACATAGCCGTTATATCGAAAAATTATCGCCTACAAGCACCAAATTTCCCCTATGGAGGGCACGCGCCAGCATAAAGCCACCTGCAAAGGTAGACACGCCTCTAAGAGATCAGACAGGAAGATGGGCCCGCAGCGACGAAGAAAAAGCAACTGTCTTTGCACTTCACCTTAGAAATGTTTTCCAGCCAAATCCTTCAACGAATGGCTATGAACTTCCATTGGTTCCGACCGCCGCACAAACTGACCCAATCAAAGTTCATTCGCTAGAAATAAAAAATGCCATCGGAGAGCTAAATCCTAGAAAAGCTCCTGGACATGACCTTATTACACCTAAAATGATTATGGAACTTCCAAGTCCCGCCATTACATATATCTCACGACTTTTGAATGCTGTTCTGCGATGTGGATACTTTCCAACTCAGTGGAGGAGGTCCACAATCATAATGATTCAAAAACCAGGAAAAGATAAAACACAAGCGTCATCATACAGACCCATTCGTCTGCTACCTTGCCTGTCAAAACTATTTGAGAAGATCCTACTCAGTAAAATTGATGGCCATGCACAAAGTATCATTCCCTCACATCAATTTGGGTTTAGAGCAAAGCACGGGACTATTGAGCAAGTCAACCGTTTAACTCAGACATTCGGACTGCGTTTGAGCACCACGAATACTGCTCTGCAATTTTCTTAGATGTTGCCCAAGCATTTGACCGCGTTTGGTTGGATGGTCTTATATTCAAGATAAGGACAATGCTTCCCCCAAATACTCACAAAGTACTAGAAAGTTACGTCAGTAACAGAGTATTTACAGTTCGTCAAAACGAGTACACAACGGAAGAGTTCACTATAGGAGCCGGAGTGCCGCAGGGTAGCGTACTCGGTCCTCTCCTATATGTAATGTACACTGCCGACGTACCAACAGACCCCAGACTTACAATAAGTACTTTTGCGGATGATACGGCAATATTAAGCAGATCACGATGTCCAAATAACGCTACAAGTCTGCTGGCAAGCCACCTAGCTAAAGTGGAAGAGTGGCTGGCCAACTGGCGCATAAAAATCAACGAGCAAAAGTGTAAACATGTAACGTTCACACTCAACAGAAGCACCTGTCCCCAGCTATCCTTAAATGCAACCCAGATCCCGCAATCAAACGATGTTGTATACCTAGGTGTGCACCTCGATAGAAGGCTCACATGGCGCAAACACATAGAGTCGAAAAAGCTTAAAATCAAGCTAAAGGCCAACAGCCTTCACTGGCTAATCAACTCGCGTTCCCCTCTTAAACTGGAATATAAAGTCCTACTGTACAAAAGCATCATAAAGCCTGTCTGGACGTATGGCTCGCAGTTATGGGGAAATGCCTGTGCGAGCAGTGTGGACATCCTTCAAATATCACAATCAAGAATTCTCAGAACCATCACTGGAGCGCCATGGTACATTCGCAATGAGTGTATCCACAACGACCTCAGCATCCCATTGGTCGAAACTGAAATAGAGCAAATTAAACAAAAATATTCTGAGAAGCTTCTCACCCACCCAAATCAACTTGCAAAATCTCTTTCCATCAGGAGAAATGACCTACCAACCTCAGGAGAAATGACCTACCAACCCAGCGACTGACTTGAAGGGCCGCAGAACACAAACTAACTCCAACAGGGGATGGTTTATAAATAAGTTTCTAGATTAAGATCTGAAAAATTATTGTTAGTCTCATTAAGAGAAGATTCAATAAATACAAAATAGGCTTAAAAAAAAAAAAAAAAAAATTTCCGTCTTTTTGGCCAATGGCTTTGGAATGAAAAAGTTTGCATTTGGTAGTGATTTGAGGATATTTGATAAAAACTATGATTAATTCATTGTAGGAGATAATTGAAAAAGTAGACACGTCCAATAAGTCGGATAAACTAATATTCAACTTTTCATGTCTAAATATTTCGTTCATTTCGTGATTATTTAAAATTTTTGGATTTAATATTTTTGCCTTTGAAAAGGTTATGGTGTCTTGTAAGTCCGCAGTAATTAATTTAAGTCTGTATTTTTTTTAATAATTTTTCCTTTGAAAATTTGATGTCTTCCAAAAATTTTGTAAGTTTGTAAGTCTGATTATTATTGTTTTGAATAAGTTCGTTAATTTTAGTTTGAACTGTCAACATATCGTCATGGTCAGGTGTACCTGTGATCCACTTAAAAATAGTACCTAATTCGTTAATACCTCGTTTAACCCTATGTGGAGTTAATTGTGAAAATAGGACATTAATAAGATTGAGCTCCATTGTAATTTCCCAATCAATGGTATCATTTTTGTTACGGAAGTAGGCAAGTTCTTTTTCGAAAATATCTTTATAAAAGGAAATATTTGTGATATGAAATATTTCGCCATGTGTTTCATATAAAAGTAGGTTGTCGGTGTCTTCGAGAAGGACAAAGTCCTCATTGGTGTAGTTAATAATGTTAGACAGACAAAACGTTAACAAACAAAGTACGGAAAATATGGTTATCATTCTAAAAAATAGAAAGAAAATTAAAACTTAATGTTGTCTTTATGAATAATACGGTTTCTGTTATTTATTTTGACCTTATTTCCTAGATCTTCCTTAACTACCTATTTTTTATATCTAGCTTGTAGTTTATTACGCTCACCATGTTTTTTCTCATAGATAACTTCGCCTGCAAGGTATGGTTTATCAACACGTTTTTTGTTGTGAAACGCTAACATTTTTTCCTGAGCTTTTTTCAACCTTTCCGGGAGTTTTGTGTGCTCTTTTCTGTTAAATAATATTTCACTGGGTTTTTCTTTTATTGTCGATTGTATGGTATTATTATATTCCTTAGCTGCCCTAAGGAGGATTTCTGAATAGTCAAGTAAACTGTATTCCTCTCGAATACAACGAGAAATTTCAATCAATGTAGAGTGTACCCTTTCTACCTGCCCGTTTGTTAGACTGTGTCTGGGATCTGCATAATAAATCGTAAGACCTGCTCGGTTCATTGACGATCTAAAATGAGCTGATGTAAAACTTGGTTCGTTGTCCATCATTATTGATTTGGCAAAGGGAAATGCTTGAATAAGTTCCAATACTTTCGATTCCATATTTGATTTATCCTTTATTTCTTTTATTACAATATATTTGGAGTAAGAGTCGATACAAGTTAAAAAAAATCAAGTTTTGAGCGTAGAATATATCAATATGAAGTTGCTCACCCTCTTTTTGTGGAATAGGTGCCTCCGCAGTGGGAATTTGCACGGGGTTTCTGTTATATAGTTTTTATTACAGATTTCGCAATTTCTTATGAATTGCTTATTAAGTTTTTTATACAAGTTAGGCCAATAATAAGAAGAGGTTATTTGTTTTAGATTTTCGTCAAATCCTCTACGAGCTCGAATATGAGTTTCTTCAATAATTACTGCTTGATCATCAATATTGGGTATGTCGAGTAAGAATTTTCTCGTATAGAGAAATTTATTAGAAAATGTTTCCTTTAGAAGGGTTTGAATTTCATAAAAAGTCTTCGGGAGTGCAATGAATTGCTGTGGTTAATTTTGGATTAAGAAATTCTTTCAAAATATTAATCAAATTCTGAGGTGTGTCGTATTCAACAATATGTCTGGTTCTGTTAAACATTTGGACTTGTTCATGAAGAGTGAACCTGTTTTTGGTAATAAGCAGTTGCTGCTTGAACTGATTTAATGGCTTATTAGTTTCTGGAATTATCGGTTCGTAACTACTGGAAGCCGAATGAATAGTACCGCTGTCAGAGGAACTATCGTCGTCTGAGGAAGTCAAAGGTGCATCGATTAAATTGTTTATGGTAATTCTGGATAATGCGTCTGCGACAAAGTTAGTAGTACCAGGTATATATATTATTTTTGGAGAATACTCTGAAAGCATGCCATCTTTTTAATTTTGCGTTAGGGTTTCGAGGAGAAACTGCAAAAGACAAAGGTTGATGGTCAGTGTGAATTTCCAAATTCACAACTCCGTATAAGTAGTTTCTGAGATTTTTTAATGCCCAAACTATGGCATATAATTCTCTCTCATTTGTTGTGTAATTTCGCTCTGTTTTATTAAGAGTCTTTGAAATGAATGTTATTGGTTTTCCTTCTTGAGAAAGGACTGCGCCGACGGCGACATCTGATGCGACTGTGGTAAGAGTGAATTTTTTTGAATAATCAGGTTGGGTTAGTTCGACTGCTGAAACCAAATGGTTTTTCAAAGTTTGAAATGCTAAAACTGCATCTTGGTCAAGGTTGATCTTGACCTTTTTGGACATATATTTCGAAGTTCTACCGTTTTCACCTTGTAGAAGCTTCGTAAGGAGTTTTGCTATTGCAGCATAATTGCGGACAAATTTCCGATAGTAGCCGGTTAGGCCTAAAAATCCGCGAAGTTCTCTCAGATTGCTGGGAGGCGGGTATTTTACGATGGTATCGATTTTTGCTGGATCGGTTTTTATTGTTTTGTGGGAGACAATGTATCCCAGAAATTCCGTTTCTTTCCTGAAAAACTTGGATTTCTCCAAGGAAATTTTCATATGTGCCTCAAACAATATATCAATGATTTCTTTCAAATCAATAAGATGTTGTTCGGGTGATTCGGAAAAAACTATAATATCGTCCATATAAATATGGCAAGTTTTTCCCACTTTGGGTCTTAGGATATTATCCATAGCCCTTTGGAATATTCTCGGAGCGTTTGACAATCCGAAAGGTAAACGCAGGAATTCGTATTTTCCATTGTTGATTGAAAAAGCTGTTTTTTCAATATCTTCTTCTCTCATTAAAATCTGGTGGAATCCCGATTCCAAATCAATTGTGGAAAAGCAAGAGGCTTTACCAAGATTTTATAGGATAACTGATGGATCTGGCATTGGATTTCTGTCAGGGATAGTGTTTTCGTTCACTTTTTTAAAATCCATGACAAAACGTTTCTTTGGACTTCCGTCTGGGTTAAATCCTTTTTTACCGACCACCCATACTGGCAAATTGTAAGGGCTTTTACTAGGTCGTATAATATTATCTTTGAGCAAGCGTTCAATTTCTTCATTAATGAAGTCACTTGCCGAATGTGGATATGGATACTGTTTGCTATGAATGGGAATGTCATTCATAGTTCTTATTTCTCCTTTAATATCAGTTCTAAAGGGAAGGTTTGTTTGTATCCGTGAATGTTTTTCTTCGATTTCCTGAACAATTTGCTGTTCAAGTAGTTTAAGTTCGTCCTCTTTCTTAGCGGACTGGTTGGATGAGCAAGCTGAAAAATATTTGTCAGAGTCTTTCGAACTCCTTAGCATCTTCTTCTTGTTGCTAATTGGATGACTGAGGGAAGAACTCGTTTCGGAACTCCCTGAGTCTTTGCGTTTCTTAACTTTTTTCATTTTTTTCTTTTCGATTTTATTGCCGATTGGTTTTTCGGGAATAATATTTGGAAGGTCTGAATCGCTGTCATGCGCTGACAAAATGCCAGTATCTGACATAAGGAATCGAGAGAGATCTTCTCTAGGATCCTTTTGACATTCAGATTGTGTTTTTACGGATGTAGTATCCTCTGCTGTTTGAATGATAATGGGTAATGATTGTGTAACCATTGACCGTCTTTAATCTTTTATATATGGACAATTTCTGGGCATTTTGGTAAATGCCTTTATTAATAAAACACGCGGTCGCACCGGTGTCAATCAAAACTTTGAGGTTTTTATTTAACTCTCTGTCGAACTTGAAGATGAATACGAGGTCTCCCTCGGATCCTCATTTAAATTATTTACTCTCATTGTCTTATGAGGAGAACGAGTTTGATCGCTATGATCACGTTTCTTAGGTATTGCTCCACCTGAGAAATTGAATGATTTTGGGAATTGGGGTTGTGCCTGAGGATCAACTTCCATAGGTTCTGGAGACGGTTGGGAATTTGAGTTCTTTGGAACAAAGTTGTTTTGATTTTGTAGCGGTTTTTGGATAAAACGCAAGTTGTTATTAGTTTTCTTCGTATTATCAAATTTTGATTTCGACTCATTTCTTGAATGAGAAGTTTGCTGATTCATAAAATAACTGTGAGCGAATGTAGCTCTTTGGTTATTTGCTTCCAATTCCTGGGCTTTAGCCAAAGCATTTGGAAGGTTATCTGGTTTGAGTGAAAATAGGATTTCTGACAAATTACCGTTAAGTCCGGTAATAAATATTCTTAGGGCATTTTCCCTATTTTTCTTATTCATTTCATTAACAACAGCTGAAGCTGAACCATATGTCATTATGGTTTTATTAGTCAACAATGTCAATTTTTTGTTTACTAGATTATAATAATCTAGCACGGACATATTTCCTTGTCTAAGGACACTGAGCTCTTGCTTAATAATATAGATCGGACGCCTATCGCTATAAGCGAAATCCAAACGAGCCAAAATTGCATCTAGGTTTAATACTGTGCCATGGTTGGTTAGGGTATCATTGGCACGACCTACTAATTTGTTACGGAGAATGGTTAGTGCTCCTACATATCTACGACTGCCTACTTTATATAGATTCATGGCACTAACGGCGGCTTCGCGCCAGCTGACATACGCGCTGTAACTTCCCGAAAATTCCGGGACAGACTTGATAACATCAAATGATTCATCACATCTGATAGTATCGTTAATTTGTGTGGGCTGGTAGTCTTCGACAGAAGTTGCTGTCGAGGCAAGTTGTGTCTGTAATTGTGTTATTTGTTGTTGTAAAGTAACTGTCTGGTGCGCTATAAGCTGAGCGACCAGATCGGCTGTCAAATTACTATTATTTGCCATTTTTAGTTTTGAAAATTCCTCAATTAAATATTCCAGTTTCGATCAAATATCATCAAACTTATTTCAATAAAGTTTTTTTTATGAATTCTATTTGCACTGCCACTTAATATTAACTTAAACGGCTCACGTAATTTTCTGGAGGGGTCTTCCATCGAATGGTTGGTCTCTCCTTCCTGGAGGGGTCTTCCTTCGAGGTTGCTGGGGTTGTGTTTGCTTATAATTTCTTCGTTCTTGCGGGTTTGCAGTCAGAAAGGCAGAAAGCCTTTTCTTTTTAAAGTTTTTTTTCTTAGTCAGTTTTCGTTTTGTGTTGGAAAATTTTGTGTTTCACATTGGTTGGTTTTTGTTTAGGGTTTGAGTTCTAAATACACCTTTTTTTACACAAGCAATATTTTAATGACACTACCGAGCACACGGGTTTCATTGGACATGGTCGCAATGATAAGTTCGAGCACACGTTTTCACTTCGGAGTTTTTGTATTATTTGGCGAAAACTCGATCCAAATTTTATTCACGTACTTTTCCGTGATATTTCCGATATCAGTGTTTTTTAAAACGCGTGCCCCACGTTGGGCGCCAATTAAATAAAAGTAAAGACTTTTAATTAAAAAAAATTTATTTCGTGGCTGGTAGGCCTTTATTGCTATTATGTGTCTCAGTGAATATCCAAATTAGAACTAAAGTACAAAGCGATCTTATGCTGCCTCAACAGCTAATTTAATGCTAAAGCTTCGCAACATAAACTTCAAAGCTTGAAAGCTCCCACTTGGAGAACAAAGGAAATGCTTACTCAACATAAAACAAAAGAGCTTTGGAGTTTGGCCTTTGGACCGATGCAAAAGAACAAAGGGATTGCAGAGTCTGCAAAATGAAATGTTTACGTTAACCGGGTGGCTGGAGCCAGCGACTGGATTGTTTATATGAGCTGGCGGAAGCGCTTCAATCGAAGTGACAAAAAATGGAAATGTTTATATTAGCAATATGAAATGCCAGAGGCATGAGGGTGTTAACTTGCACTCTGCTCGGCTGTTCGAACAAGACTCCCCTCTCTCTCACGCTGCAGCTATCATTTTTGACATCTCGGCCTCTCCTGGCATGTCGTCGTCTTCTGTAGAGTAGTCGTAAGCGTCTTCTTCGATATCCAGATCTGGAACTAAAGCGCATTATGGCTTCATGTGATCACTAGATACAACGTTTCTGTAGCGCCGCTGAATTACTGAACGATCGGGCAAATCTTCATTGATGTAGCGATCGATTCCTAGAACCTTTGTGACAGTGTGATGTCCTTTGTATACTGGGTCTAATTTATGCGTTCCCTTTTAGCTATCGGTACATAATAAATAACTACCAAATCATCGCTCTCAAATTTTCGTGAATGCGAATGCTTCGAGTCAAAGCGTTTTTTCCATTTCTGTTGCTCAGCCATTATGTTCGCTGCGGCTATTTGACGGTTTTCGTTTACGTCCGTTGCTGGATCTGGGTCATCCTTTAGTGCTTGAATAATGCGGTTGTAAGAGACTTCTCTGGAATTAAAGTTGAAAACAAGATCATTCGGTGTGAATTTTGTAGTTGAATTTACGTGCGTATTCATACACCATTGTATGTTGAAAAGATGCTGATCCCAATCCTTATCCTTATCGGTGCTACTTTTCAAAACACTTAGCAAAGTTTTGTTCATCCTTTCTGCTTGACCATTAGCGCGGGCCGCACTGCCGTTTTGATGTACATACCATGATCTTTACAAATTTTCAAATTCTTTCGACGTAAATGATGAGCCTCTGTCGGAGATAATTCGAATGGGTTGACCAAAAACTCCAAACATCTGTTTTAGTGCCTTTACCAAAGATGCCGTCTTTGTGTTGCGTGTTGCTGCCAATATAGTATATTTCGTAAATGCGCAAACGATAACAAGAACATGACTATTTCCGCTCTTGCTCCTTGGAAATGGTCTTACGTGATCAATATTAATAGTTCGGAATGGTATTGGTATGATGTCCTGTAAATGCATTTTGCCATCTGGCTTGCCTCCTTTTACCTTATTCATACAACATTCAGGACATGAAGCAATGTACGATTTCAAATATCTTCTCATTCGAGGAAACAAAAAGTACCTTTTTATACGCTCCAAAGTTTTTTTGATACCATAATGACCAATGTCATCGTGGTTGGATTTCGTAATTCGCCATCGAATTGCTTGAGCAATAACCAGTGTATTGCCATTCTCAGTTTTGCGATACAATCTGCTTGCGGACACAACATAGTCTGTTTTTATCTCATTCCACCTTAGACTTTCATCCTTAATGCTGAGTCCCTCGAAAATTTCATTAAACATCGGATCCTGTTTCTGCATTGTATACACAAAATTCTGATCAATTAGAGATATTTTCAGTATGCAATCTGCAACCGTTTTCGATACTGTTTTTTAAAGGTTGTCTGCTCATACCATCATCGTGTGGCATGTCTGTGGTCTGTGCTTACATACACCCAGAAAAAAGTAGAACGAATAATTTAAGTATGAACGCACTTGAAAAAAAATGAATTAATTCTTGAATTGTTAAGAATTTCGCACCAGCTCTTGGATCAAGAAAAACGGGATCAAACATTCATACTTGGATCAAGAATACCGTTTATGGATCAAGAATTTTCACTCTTATTGAACTATTGAGTACGAAAATTCTTGAACCAAGTATGAAATTCTCTATTTTTTCTCTGAGTGTAAGAAATCAAATTCTTGAAGCTTAAGCCACCAACGTGCAACTGGGGGTTGAAGTGCTGTTGAATCCCTTAAAGTTGCCACTGCATTGCAATCCGCTACAACCAAAAACTGTGATCCCAGAAGATATATGGGCTTATCCTGCGTTGCGGACGTTACATTCGTACGCAAATTTGCTTGTTAAAATTGCCACAGCTGGCGTTCACAATGGTATATTTTAATGATTTTTGCAAAATGCAGATCTTTGGGAGTACTTTTAAGCCTATTTCAAAATAATCGGATAAGTGTTTTAGAAAAAAAGTTATGCTTGCTTAAAGTTCCGTTGCGGACGTTACAAATAATGGAAGTTGACTTTGAGGCTTATGTGCATTTGCACATTTTTTTTTAGCGAATTTTGCATAGTAAACTTAAAGAGTCTAAATACAAAAAATCAAGTGAAATATATGACCTTATCAATCCAGCTTAAGAAAGTATGCTTAGTTGTCCCGTTAATGCCTGTTTCCAGCACTGCGGAAAATTCTTGCCAGGAATTTGCTATTTATTTTGAGTTTGTGGAACCCAAGTAAAATATTATGGCCAAGTTTAAATTTAATTAAATCTTAACAAAATAATGCTAAACCAACTTTGTTCTACCATTGTATACTTAATTTCAGTACGACGAGTCTAGTGGTTTATTATTGATGGAGTGGTCGGGTGTGATGACATCACACCTCGACATCAGCCACGTTGGTCTCACAATTCTTTCCAAATTATTGGGCCAATGGCTGAGCACTGCACACACTGCAGTGTGGCCCGAGAGAAAATAAGACTCAATGGTTGGTAGCCAATTAAATAAAGTATGTTATATTTGAATACAAGATAAGAATATAAGCTCAGCAGCCGGGTCAGAACCTTGGCAAAATGAATCTGCTGCATGTGTAGCAATAAGGGAGAATGAAACTATTACAAGACAGAAACCGCAATTATTAATTAAATTAAATCTTGTACTATATTTATATAAACATTATCTTGCGTTTGCTTTGTTCTCCACCCCCATTTGCCTCCACCTATGCGCTCATCACATCCAAAATAATTGTCAACAATATATTCCTGAGCTGTGCAATAGCTGTTTTGGGTTCCACTCACGCCTTAGAAACGCCGCTATCTATACAATGTGTGGATTTTGGTCAAGTTGCAGGATACTAAACAAACGAAATCGTAAACAGAAAATTCCTGGCACAATTTTTTTCATATGAACTTTGGCAGGAATTTTTTGATGTTGGGTTGCTGGATACTCGGCCTTACAAAAAAATCTTTATTTCCGTCTGTTGTGTACGTTACGTTGCGGACGTTACACATTTTCCATCAAGCCAAATTGTGTAAATAAAAAATTCATGTGCTTAGCAATCTTTTTAACCTTTTTCAGGAATTATTTTATATTTGAGAAGAATCTGAAGTTCATCTCAAATTAAGTAGCTCTCGTCTGACCTCTCTTGGGGTACGGCCTTGTTCGCTTGCAATATGGGCATTTCCTGCTTTACGGACGTCAACTACATTCGTAAACATAGTGGTACATAGGAAAAAACTTTCAAATCATGAAAAAAAGTGTTGACCAGCTTAACACTAGCTTAAACAAAAAAAAAAATGGTTGATTTATGTTGGTGCAGTTCGTAGGTTACACAAATTAGAAGTTGGAACGATCGGTCGAAAAACTAGTTTTAGTGAGAAAAACTTTTTTGTTTTGAATGGAATCGGCATCAGACTTCGTGTTTTAAAGTTTTCAACGCTTTTATAAAAAGGTTGGACGAAACCGGAAGACTATATAGTACAGCTGCATAGAAAAGTTAGGTTTGGAAAATAGTCTAAGTAGTAGTCGTAATGAAAATTTATATGATCTTCAAGAGTATACACACTTCGGCCGTGCCGAAGTTAGCTTCCCTCCATTTTAAAGTGTGTTTTACCAATAGAGTCAACAAAATTGGTCCAGTAAAAAGTTGGTGTAGGTGGGGAGCCACAATAAAGTATATATATTCTTGATCAGCATTAACAGCCGAGTCGATTTAGCCATGTACGTCTGTCCGTATGAACGCGTCGATCTCAAAAACTATAAGAGATCCATCCACAAATTTTTGAATTGATTTGGAAAATTCCTCACCCTCCCCCCTTTAAGCGCAAAAACTGTCAGAGCCACAATTTTTAAGATAGACGTTCCAAACTTTATATATATCAAGTCAGGCCTAATATCTATCTATTCTAAAAAGATCAATAGGATCGGACAAAAAGCACCGAAGTTATATACGAATCAATTTTGCTTGTGGGAGAGGAGGGGGGCCTTGCATTGTCAGTTACCACGTTCTCGCGTGCGTGTGTGCGTATGTTAGAGTGTGTGTGATTTTTTTTTTTTAGAGATACTTCGCGGGGCGGATGGCGGTCATGACAGCCGCTCAGTCTATAGTGGCTGCAGGCCGGATCCTCTCTATGTGCCGCAGATCTTTCATGATGGCGGCCGCCATGTTGGCTATGGTTCGCCATCCACTCTGGCTGGACAGCTTACACTGGACGATGTTGTCGGCCGTCAGCTGCTTGTTCAGTGCGTGTGAGGCTCTCGTTCGCTCGCCTCTATAGAGTGGGCATCCGAAAAATGCATGGTCGGCGTCTTCGCTGGTGTGGCCACCGCAGTGATCGCAGTAGGGGTCCTGCTCGTGCTTGAACCGATACAAGTACGCCTTGAAACACCGTGTCCCGTCAGTATTTGAGACAGATAAAAGTCTACTTGCCCGTGCCTCCTGTTGAGCCAAGGATCCAGGTTCGGTATCAGTCGGTGAGTCCATCTGCCGCTTGTTCTGCCGTTTGACCTAATCTGCCATTGTGCCACAGTAGAGTTGCGCTGTGTCCTGCCTCCAGTGCGGCCACTCCGTCTCTCTGCTGCTAGCAGATCTATGGGGACTGTTCCAGCAACAACTAGAGCAGCCTCCTCTGATACTGTGCAGAAGCAGCTGGCGATTGTGAGGGCGCAGAGTCTATATACCTACTAGCATTGGCGACTGTAGGATGGTACGTTTATAGCGGGTGCCCAAACCGTCACTCCATAAAGTATAAGCTGCTTGCTTCGTTGTTTCGGCCCTCGGGTGTTTGCCATTAATCTTGAAACAGCGGTATTCGCCTTCGCTGTTTAGGCACTCACATGTTGCAAGTGATACTTGTACGTCATCCAATGGTCGAGCATGACTCCCAGATATTTGATGGCTGGCTGTGACTCGATCGTGACGGAGCCCACACGTACCGTTGCCGTTTCAACTTTTTTTCTGCTGCTTATGAGCTAGGCTTCTCTTTTGTGCTCGGCTACCGTTGGCCCATTCGCAGTTAGCCGTTCTATTATTTGGTCAATCGCAAGACTGCATCTTTCTGTGGCCACATCCTATTGTTTAGCCCCAGTCACGAGCGCAATTTCGTCAGCAAATCCCACCAAAGTGCACCCATTAGGTAGGGCTAGCCTCCATCGTACATGGCGTTCCAGAGCATTGGGCCAAGCACCGAGCCTTGTGGAACTCCTCCAGAGACCGTATAATGGTGCTGTCCTGCATCGGAGTTGTACAATAGCACCCGGTCCTCAAAGTAGCTGGCGATTAGCTGAATGAGGTATTTGGAGACTTTGCGTTCGCTAAGTGCCTGCAGGACCTTGGTCCAGTTGGCAGAGTTGAAGGCATTCTTCACATCTATTGTGTAGATTTGGCAGTACTGCTTGGCTCCTCCCGCCCATCTCGTTTCTTCTGTGGCACTGTTGGTAATTTTGGCAACTGCGTCTATGGCGTCTGTTGTGCTTCGGTGCTTTCGTGAACCAAAACCTCAAGCCGGTTGCAGATTATTCTTTCGAATATCTTGCCAGTGGTATCTAGCATGCATAGGGGTCTATACGAAGAGGGGTCTTCAAGCTCCTTTGCAGGTTTCGGAATGAGCACTAGGCGCTGCAGCTTCTGGTGTCTATTTCCTCCTCTTTGTGACTTAGCCATTGATGCATCACAAGCCATCTTAGTAGCCTTCGATAGCGACTCAGCCCTGTGGTCTGCACTACCAGTCATGTTTAGCTCCGTTACATGTGCGAGGAGAGTGCTAACATTAAGCGTATTAGCTTTATATCCGACGTGCGGCATTTGCTGCACGTTTCTTGAGCTGCAAGGGGGAGCAATCTGCGTGATGACTGCTAGATGGTCGCTGTGGGTGTATAGCTTCGATACTTGCCATGAGGAGTTGCCGGTCAGTTCGGGGCTTGCAAAAGTCAGGTCAATGATTGACTCTCTGCCTGCTTTGCTATAGGTGCACGAGTTCCCATTGTTTAGTAGGCAGACGTCTAGCAAAGCGAATGCGGCCAGTAGAGATGTTCCACTTGGGTTTGTTCTGCTGCTTCCCCATTCGGTGGCCCATGCGTTAAAGTCCCTGCGATAAAACCTGGGGATCTTTCCCGTGCATCGCTTGCCACATCTTCGAGAATAGCCTTATATTCTTCAACCGATAGGCTTGGGGCTAGGTAGCAGCTATAGATGAAAACGCCTTCGCATTTTGCTCTAGCACATCCCCTCTTCGCGACCCGATTTGTGAGCTGGCTTGGTGGCTGCCCGATCCTTTATCGCTACTTTGGTGCCACACTCCTTCCTGTTTAGCTTTGAAAGGCTCGCTGAGAATGGCTACCTGTTGGTCCAGAACTGTTTGCGCAAGCAGATCCTGTGACGCTCTGCGGTGGTTAAGATTGAGTTGGAGGAACTTAACCATTTTGGGCGATTGAGGGCTTTCTGGTATTCTGGGCAATTCCTACTCAGAAGGCATCGCTTACACAGAAGGCATTTTGGCTTCATTTCCTTGCATTGCTTGTGCTTGTGTCCTGATGCAGCGCATCTGCAGCAAGCACCCATTATGCGTTTCGAGACCGCCTCCGTGCAGTTGCATCTGGCGGATGTGTGCCCAAAGCCCTTGCATTTGAAGGATCGCTTAGGTTCAATTTTACGTCTGATTCTGCAAACGACCCTGCCAATGCGTATCTTGCCTTGCTTCAGAAGTTTTTCACCTAGACTTGGTTGCAAGTTGAGAGAGGCTATTTGCGTTCCGCCATTGGCATTCCTCATGATTGGTATTGCCTCGTCGGAATTTCGCCATCAGCAGTGGCAAATAGTGCTGCAATAACATCTTCGCCAGTGGTCAGCTCATCCAAATCATGGATTTCAATTTGCACGGTCTCCTGTAGTGCTTTAACTTCAGCGTGACCAGGGAGGATAGAACTTATGGCAGTCTGCAGCTGCTAGTGTGTGTGTGGGTGTATGTGTTTTTTTTTTTGTTTAATTCATTTATTTCTACATATATATACAAACTTAATTAATAATAGTTGGGAGTGGGGCTGCATCTCTGCGGTACGGCCGCTGAGCAATTCTTCGCAGAGACCTCAGCACCGCTACTCAACATTGGTTCTTCTTAAGCGCTCTACTCTGCGCTGTTCCACCATGATTTGGGCCGAGTAGGTGCTTATCAGCTCCCAGTTACGGCTGCTTTCTATCATTATTGGTACCAGGTTCCCCACTGCCACAGGCAAACAGCACGTGCTCCGTGTCTTCCTCTATATTCCAGCTACAGGTACACTCTGCGCTTTGGTAGTGGCCAAAACGGTGCAGGTAGCTGCGAAAGCAGCCGTGGCCACTTAAGACCTGCGTCAGGTAAAAGTATACCAGACCGTGCTTCCTGCCAATCTACATGCTCTGGTCTGGTATGAGCCGGTGAGTCCAGCGGCCCTTGGACTCATCCCAGCGATTTTGCCATCTCCCTACTTTTGCTGAATTTCGAATCTCATTCTTTATCGCCGAAGTATAGCCTTTGCCGTGGGTTTCCGAATAGACTGTGGAAATGTCGGCAGCCAGCTATTCCAGAGGCGCCAGGCCAGCGATGACGAGCGCGGCCTCATCCGACACGGTGCGAAACGCACAACAAATACGAATCGCGCCCAAGCGGTGTGTTGCTTCTAAGCCACGCCTATAGCTTTTTGTGTGCTGTGAGAGCAACATTCTTCTTCCTTGTCTCGGACCGCTGGTGTTGAGCATTATCCGTGACAGTGCTCTGTTGGTTGTAGCCGCCCTTGTGTTGGCATACTCTAGGTGCTCGAGGAAACTAAGCCTTGTATCCAGCATCACTCCCAAATACTTAAGGGCCCTCTTAGAGGCCACCGAGGTATTCCCGATTATGATAAGGGCTGTCTCTACCTTTTTCCGGCTACTTATCAGCACCGCCTCGGTCTTATGCGGTGCCAGCTCTAGCCCCACAGATAACAGCCATGCCTCGATCTGCGCTATTGACTGGTTGCATAGCGACTCTGCCTGTGCTAGCTCCTTTGCGACAACCGCCACGTCATCCGCAAATCCTACAACCTGGACTCCTGGGGGGTGAGATAGTCTAAGTACCCCGCCGTACATCGCATTCCATAATAGTGGCTCAAGTACGGAACCTTGCGGGACACCTCCAGTTACCTCATACGACTCCGTGCCAGCACTAGTGTCGTATTTCAGCACCCTGTTGCTGAGGTAGCATCAGATAATGAGAAGCAGATATGAGGGGACTCCAAAGCTTGTCAGCGCACCCAATATGCAGCTCCACCTTACCGTATTGAAGGCATTGCGTATGTCTAGTGTGAGCACTAAACAATACTCCTTGCCTCCGCCCTTCCATCTAGTTCCCTCTTTCGCCTTAGACGCCGTGTCCATGACCATGCTGATGGCATCGATGGTGGACCTAGGTCACCACCAGCAGAGTCGATAAGACAAATTGGCCAATATGACGATGGTTCGCCTGGTGGTTTGCCTGGCTTCGGGAGCAGGACCAACTTCTGTATCTTCCATTTGTCTGGAAATATACACTCGACATTGGCTGTATAGATCCGCGAAAACATCTGGCTGGAGGGTCAGCGCAAGTCGGAGGGCTCTATGGCGATCGAATCCGGACCTGGAGCCTTGCTTACATTGTTATTCCGCGCTGCTTGTAAAATCTCCACTGCTGACACTTCCTCGATGGTTGTGTTAGGCGCAGACTCCGTTGCGGCTATCATTAGCTTTCTTCTGTGCGGAAACAGCTCCTCGACTATGTGGTTCACGAGTAGGGGGTTACTCGGCTGAGGCACCTTCTGCGCTTTTAGTTTTTTGATCACGATTTTATACGCGCTTCTCCATGGGTCGTGTTCTGCAGAGTCGCACACATCAAGGAAACAGTTCCGCTTGCTCTCCTTGATAGCAGTCTTGAGAGCTCGCCTACGGAATGTTTCTTGGCATTCGCCGAAGAACGAACTTCCGCGTGAGCGTTGATACATTCTCCTGGAACGGTTGCAGGCGCGCCTGGCCTCTGCAATTTGGTCATTCCACCAATAGACGGGTTCGTGGTGCCTTCCATACGGTTTGCGAATTGCCATGCTGGCGTCGCATGCCACCTCCAGTTGGTTCATAACGCTTCCTGTCATACATTCCGCGCTTCTCGAGGCAGTCAAGTTCGCCAATGCGTCTGCAAAGTCTTGCGTTCGCAGTGACTCCACACGGTACATGTTCCTGCGGGATGACGGATTAATGTGCCTTCTCGTTGCCTCGCCGACAGTAAAGCGAATTGCAAAGTGGTCACTTGCTGTGTATTCGCAGCTTATTCTCCAGCTAGCAGTAGGGAAGAACGTTAGGTCCACCACGGATCCAGTGCACGCTCTGCTGAAAGTGTGCTGATTGCCCTGGTTCAGCAAACCAATTTCTAGATTGGTGAAGGTCTCTAGCAAGATTCTGCCTCTCGCGTTGGTGCACGTGCTGCCCCAGCAGTGCTGCAAAATCTACGTATTTTTACGTAGATCTACGTATTTTCAGCCCCGATCTACGTATCTACGTATAGAGCTCCCAAATCTACGTATTTTTTTTAAATTGTACAAAAAAAAATTTTAGCAAATTTTTTTAGATATAAACAAGAATTTAAATGTTTAATTTAAAAGTAAACGAGTAATTTGCAATTTACCAACACTAACAGTGTGCTAGCAGCAGGCTTTAGTCAAGATGTTGCCTAATGTTGCCAGAAAGAACAGGCTGGCAACGATATTCATTATTCTCAGCTGTGCAGCACATGTAAATTTTTGTCGCGATAAAAAGTTCCTAAAGTTTGGTTGTTTTTATATTGATCTCAAATGGAAAACTACTCTTCTATAAGCAGTGAAAGCGATAAGGAGCAATCCACCACTTCCACAAAGAAACGGAAACGCCACTATGACATGAAATATTCGGATAGTTGGGAGCACGACAAAAAATATTGCGGCTGGCTGAAAAGAAGCGTCAAAGGTTGCAATTTTTTCTTTTGCAAAATTTGCAAAATAGACTTAAAATGTGGTGCAGGTACAAGAGTTCTAGATAATCACGTAAATTGTACAAAACATAAGAACAACGAGAGAAGTATGTATTTTGTTTATTCATTTGTGTCTGTTGTCTTCGAGTTTGTTATGTCTGTATCTTAATTTATGTTTTTATGTGTTTTTAACAACTTGTCCTTGTGCAGGAGGAACTAAACCCAGTGTTTATTCAACAAACGTTATACATATTTTTAATGCATATATATAAATATTTTTAATACATTAATTTCAAGGCGTCCATCAACCAACAATTTTATCTATATTGCCTGACACAGCTTTAACTACTTTTAAAAACAACATAAAGAGCGCCGAAATAAAAATGTCTTTATTTTTGGCAAAGCATAATTTGCCATTTTCCTTGGCCACCGATTTACAAGATCTTATTCAAAGTATCGACAAGGACTCAAAAATAGCTGCAAAATTACAATTCGGACGTGGTAAAGCTCATGATATT
The DNA here is from genome assembly GCA_018904265.1 of Lordiphosa collinella. Lineage (NCBI taxonomy): Eukaryota > Metazoa > Arthropoda > Insecta > Diptera > Drosophilidae > Lordiphosa > Lordiphosa collinella. Next base: position 99,514 of record JAEIFV010000779.1, read on the forward strand.
ATAACACATGTTACTGGACAAGTGGCAGAAGATCATATAATTAACCGTTTAAAAAACAACAAATTCTCGTTAATCGTTGACGAGAGCACCGACAGGTCTACCACAAAACATTTGGCGCTTATTGCAAGAACTGCAATCAACTTTAAAGTTAAAGATAATTTTTTAGGCCTCTTAAAAGTCTCCAGCAGCACTGCCTCTGATTTGCACAATGACTTAGTATCATTTTTCGAAGAAAAAAACATTCCATTTAAAGAAAACATGATTGGCTTTGCAGCAGATGGGACGAATTCAATGTTTGGTCAACACCATTCTCTGTCAAAATTGCTATCAGACGATATTCCTGATTTATTTCTTATGAAGTGCATTTGCCACTCCTTTCATCTTTGTGCCTCATATGCTTGTAAGGAGCTTCCACGCAATATTGAGGACTTCGCTCGCGAAGTGTATACATTTATACAAAACAGTCCGAAACGTATTGCGGCCTTTCAAGAATTCCAAGCTTTTGTGAACGTAAAGCCACACAAATTATTAAAACCGTGTCAAACAAGGTGGCTTTCTTTGATGCAAGTAGTAAAAAGACTGTTGGAACAACTACCGGCATTAAAGTTATATTTTCAAGAAGCTGTGTTGAACGACCGATTACGTTCCGCCGAACCTATTCTAAAAATGTGCATCGAGCCAACCACTGAATTTTATTTAGAATTTCTGAATTTTGTGTTGCCAATTTTTAACGAACTGAATTTGGAGATGCAATCAGAAAGCCCCAAGCTGTATTTGCTTTACGAGAACGTTTTTCGTGCCTATAAAACAATAATGGAATGTTTCATAAAAAAAATACGTAGATCTACGTATTTGACCAAATTTTGGCTACGTAAAAATACGTAGATTTTTAGTTCAAGCTACGTATAAAAAAAAATTTCATTTTGCAGCACTGTGCCCCAGTCCTCGGCCCACGCATTGAAGTCGCCAGCGATGATCATCGGGCTTCTACCCCTAGCGTCTGCAACTAAAGCGTCAAGGGTTGCAGAGAAGTCTGTCGCGCTTAGACCGGGGGCGAGGTATACGCTATAAACCCACATGTCATCAAATTTTGCACGGGCGAAGCCATCTTCCGCACGCACGTTAGAGAGTTGTGCTGCGAATACACCACAAAGCCAAATAGCTGCCTTTCCTGTACTGTCCACGGCCCACTTGCTGCTGTCGCCAACTTTGTACGGTTCGTTGAGTATCTCAAGATCTGTGGGCCGCTCTCGCACTGTTTGCGACAGCAGATCTTGCGCAGCGATACAGTGATTCAAGTTAATTTGAATCAACTGCATGTTTGTGCTGTCTAGATGCTCCGTTGCGACGAGACAGTGTGCACGTTCGGCTGCCAGTACGGTGATTCACATTCTGGATGCCTTTGGTGCTACAAAGGTAGCATTTTTCCGCGTTTTGGCAGAGTGCGATTTTGTGACCAGCTTCTCCGCATTTGAGACAGCAGTTTGTGCGATCTACAGAGCTCCTGCATCCAGCTGCAATATGCCCAATCGCCAGACATCTGTAGCATCTTCTTGCTCCCTCGCGCTGCTTTATTCGGCAGCGTGTCCAGCCGATTTTAACCTTTCCCAGGTCTAGTACCCGCCTTTGTGTGTGTATATGTGAGTGTGTGTATATGTGTAAGAAAACACAAGAAGTCAAGGGAACTGGGTATTTTGTAGTCGGGGCACTAGACTACAGCTCCCTTACTTGTTTTGATTGGGTTGGCCAAATTTGACAAATTGACTCCGGGTAAAACTATTATCGGAAATGGCCTTATGTTCTGATAAACGCAATTTTTGTTACTTTGAGGTTAAGTTTTTCGAGTTCTCGGCAATCTAGAGCAATTTAAAGGCCAGATTCAGATTCAGCAGGCGACAATCTACTTCTACCTCATAATATTATACTACAATTTTTGAGTATTTTCATGCCGTTGCGGACGTTACACACTTTGCCATTAATATTTTTCAAGAAAAATGAGACTAAAGAATTTTTTTTCATCAGATTAAAGTGCATAAAAAACTCTGTTTATAAAGCTAGTTTGGAAAACAAAATTATAAAAACTAATTCTGTTAAATTTAAAAAAAACCTTTTTTTCCGTTGCGGACCTTAGACACAGTGTTTCCATTTTTAGTTCATATTTTTAATATATATTTTAGATATCTTACAAATATGATTTTTATCTTAAGTAAAAGAAAATGAAAACAAATTTTGAGTTTAGCTAAGCGCTAAATTCTGAAACAACTGTTTGAACAATTTGAACAATGAAAAATACCTTTATTTACAAGTATCAATGCAAGCAAAAGGTAGGTGTAGGTAAGCCTCTACCAAAAACAAACAAGCACCATAAATCCAATTTGCTAATATATTTTGAAGCTTGAATATATATCCTATTATTTCATTAAAAAACATTTGGAGTTTGGGCAACTTTTCTGCCCTTGGTTTAAAAATTTTCGGATTATCCCATATGCGAAACCTTTCACGTGCTTCTGTGATCGCTAAAACTTCCAGCGCGTGCCTTGAATACCGACTCTCTGCGTCACTGCAAACTGTGCTGTAGTAGCTTCGTCTCGTTGAAAGAGTATACCTGCTATACCTGTGCTGCTTGCATCCGATTGTACTTCTTGATATTTTGCTGGGTCGTACAACGTTAAAACTGGCTCTGACGTTATGGCCTCCTTTAAACGATCAAAAGCTTCATCCTGCTCTTTCTGCCATGCAAATTGTTAATTTTTATTCAATAGCTTACTTAAAGGCTGTGCTATGATGCTGTAATTTTGAACAAATTTACGGAAAAATCCTGTGATTCCCAGGAATCTGCGAACTTCTGAGTCGTTTCGTGGTTGTGGAAATTAATCGATACATTTGGTCTTCTCTTTACCAGGCTGAATTCCACTTCCCGTAATAATGAGAACCAAAAACATGACCTTCATTTGCAATAACTTACATTTGGATGGACGTAACGTTAATCCCTCTTTTTCTATTGCCTTTAGAAATTCGTTTAGTATGTCAAGTCCTTCGTCAACTGTTTTTGATGAAATGATGACTTCATCCACATAACTGATAATATTACGTTGATGTTCGAGACCTCTTATGATATCTGCCATCATCTCCAGGATTACCATTGGAACATTGATCAGTCCAAATGGCATAACATTAAACTCGAGCAATCCATTAAGTGTCATGAAAGCAGTAAACTTTTTGCTTTTCTAGTAATACCCGGGAATCATATCCAACGTGGTAAAATACTGGTTTCCAGCTAACTTGGCCAACTGCTCCTTAAAGATTGGCATCGGGTAATGTTTCTTCACCGTCTTTCCGTTTATGGTTCTAACTGCGGAACCAAAATTGGGAACCAAAATTGCTCATGCTGCATGTGGTGACGTGCTCCTTTGAACTAAATTTTTCTGCTGAAGATCATTCAGCGTTGAGCGTAGCGTATCGCTTTGTGCAAATGGAACTTGGTATCGCCTTCCCATGATTGGCTCCGTCGTTGATACCTACCTCAATTTCCATCACCATGGTCGTGCATTTGCCAATATTTGAAAGGTCTTCGGCAAAACAATTCAAAAACGATTTTAAAAGATCGCACACCTGATTGCGGTGTGTGATAGTGATATCAGCGAAGATATCAAAATCCTGTTGCTCCAACGTTGAAACTCTTGACAATTCCGCTTCAATAGAGATAGAGTTTTGACATGTATGGGGCATATGCTTCTTTTACTTGCAGGCAGATCAAGTTTATTTTCAATTTTTGCCACGACCACTCCGGCCCCCGCAAATTGGATAAAACGTCATATCTCCCACAATTTTATTGATACAAGGCTCTGGACATATTTAGTGGTCAGGATTATTTATCGATCCGCCAAAGGAATGGTAAAGATCGGATGAACGGCTGTCGAGTTATAGGGAAAACCAACAACTATGGGCAGCACCGGTCGCAACGGTGATGGGCAGCACTTCACAGTTACAGAGTATGTTATAGTCGGGCTTGACCGACTTTCTTCCTTTTTTTAATAGCAAGGATGAAGAAAAAGTGTTTGATTATGTAAGATCAATATTTCCCAGGACTCCCATTGAGAAAGGGTAAGACTTGTACGCAAAGATTGCGTCATTTTTAGTTAATTTAAAAAAGCGTTTAAGGACTGTTAATAATTTTAAACAAAGATTTCTAGACCTAAATATTGAGTGGTTAAATCGAGAAATCCAGGTTTTTAAATGTAACAATACGAAACAGGTGTTGGAATCTCATCTGGCAACGCACTACCAGCCTGCTCATCTGGCAACCATGCAACCTATCGATATCAGTTGTATATCTGCCGCCGCCAAACGAAGATGTCTGCCTCGCGTCTTTATCTTAACTTTGTACAATACCAAACTTTGTATTACAATTACGATTCACATTAAACTCTGTAACTAAAACCCATCAGGTTATGGGCCCAGCATGCTTCCACTGCGCAAGTAAAAGTGATTAAGTAAATTCGGAAAGTTAAGAAAGAAAAAAACACATCATTGTGAAATTGTGTTTGCTGACAAAAAGATCAAAACGTATAGACAGAAGCGAAACTGTACGGTAGTTGACTGTGTGGCGAAATAACATTTCGCAGTAAAACTGATCTTTGGTTCGCGCTCATTCGTCGGAGGCGAACGATTACTTTTGTATCAAAAACAACTGTTCTTTTTGTGGCGCTCTTGTTCGTCGGAGACGCGTGTGTTGGTTCTTGTGTAGTTCTGACTTTTGCTTGTGTAGCAAAATAACTGTTCTTTAACGCGCGCGCGTTCGTCGCGTCAGTGTGTAGTGAGTTGGTGCTTGTGTAGCCCTAGTTGTAGCTTGTGTAGCTCCTCCTTGATTGTGCGTGTGTAGCGCAACAACAACAACAACAAAAAGTGACAGAAGTTAATCTATACATCTGTAGATCTATATAAAAGTGAAAGTATGTTTGTATGTTTGGGCGTCTAAACCGCTGAACCGATCTTCACGAATTTTTCACAGTATGCTCATGTCGATCAGGAAAGTGTCATAGGCTATGTCTCATGTCTGTGAAATGGTCCAAAAACCGCGAAATTTGCAAAATTATACCGTTCATCCGATTTCAATGGAAATTTGGGAATGGTTGAAAGCTTGCCCGGGAAGGTTTCTAAGTTGACAAAACTGGCGGAAAACGGTCCAAAATCCGCGAAAATTGCAATATTTACGTTTTCGCTAAAACTTTTGGGAAATTGATCGACGCTTGCCGGGGAAGGTTTCCAAGTAGAAGAAACCGCTAAATTTACAAAATGTTCGTTTGTTATAAAACTTTGGAGAATGTTTGGATGCTTGCGTGTGAAGATTTCTGATTTGAAGAAATGTGCGGGAAATAGTCTAAAAACCGCGATGATTCAAAAACTATACCGTTCATCCGATTGCGATGAAATTTTGGTCAATGGTTATACGCTTGGCCGGTCCAAAAATCGAGAAGTTCGCAAAATAATACCGTTCATCCGATTGCAATCAAACTTTGGGAAATGAATTGAACGCTTGCTCGGAAGGGTTTCTAAGTTGAAGAAATTTGTAGAAAATTGTCCTAAAACAGCGAAAATTAATAAATTTGGGGTTTCGGTAAATCTTTGGACAGTGGTTTGACGAAGTGATTCGACGAAGGTTTCCAAGTAGAAGAAATGGGCGGAAAATGGTCCAAGAACCGCGAAATTTGCAACATGTTCGATTTTGATGAAGCTTTGAGACATGGTTGCCCGCTAAGGTGTCTAAATTAAAGAAATGGGCCGGAAATGGACATAACACCATGAAATTTCTAAAACTATACCGTTCATCCGATTGCCATAAAACTTTGGGCAACGCATGCCCACGAAGGTTTCTAAGGTCCAAAAATCGCGAAATTTGCAAAATAACCTTATGGGTATTTATGAAAGCGCTTAGTGCTTATATTACAATGCCGGCGTTGGTAAATGGAAGCTGAAGATTACACGGTCCAAAATATTGCGTAATTTGCAAATTTTTGATTTGAGCCTGGATTATTGTGAATATTTGATAGACGGCAATTGTAGACGGGTAAATAGGAGGTATTAATCAAACGGTAAAAAAAGTCACAGTTTGAAAAAAAAGTCATGATTTTAGATTATTATGAAGACGTGTATATAGAGAAAAAGATCGCACGGTTCAAAATGTTTATACCGACATGCAGCCTGCACTAGATTGAATATAATCTAGATTTAATTAAGAATCATAAGAACCCGGGCGACGCCGGGTATTCAGCTAGTGAAAAATAATTGTGAAATTATTATTGAATATACTGCACAAAAATGAGTGTCGCAAGTGTACGTATAGAGCCCTGTTAATACAAAACAATTAGTGGAAATATGTGAACGGAACATGTGTAAAACCGGAAGAAAATTACGGCCTGTGGTTGAACGCAGACGGAAAGGCGAAATCGGACTTAATTTTAGCCATGTCAACCACGGAATTAAAACAAATCAAAAATTGTGTTACCTCAAACGAAGTGTGGCAGAAGTTGCATAACATATACCAGTCCACAGGGCCAGCTGGGAAAGCTGCTCTACTGAAATCATTGATTGTACTGAAATTGAATCCAGGTGGTGATATGAGAAATCACGTTGATAAATTTTTTTAAAATTGTGGACAAAATAAACGAAGTGGAACTGGTACACATAAATGATCTGCTAGTGATCCTGCTGTTGTATAGCGTGCCTGAGGAATACGAGACGAAGCGTAACTGGTAAACATAAATGATCTGCTAGTGATCCTGCTGTTGTATAGCGTGCCTGAGGAATACGAGACGAAGTGGAACTGGTAAACATAAATGATCTGCTAGTGATCCTGCTGTTGTATAGCGTGCCTGAGGAATACGAGACGTTTCGTATTGCCATTGATACACAGGATAAATTAATATCGCCGAAAGCACTTAAAATAAAGTTATTGGATGAGTACGAGGCACGAAACAGAAACAAAAGTGTATCGTCGCCTTCGCCGGGTGCATTATTGGCACACAAGAAGAGCTAAAATAACAAGCCTAAATTCAAGTGCTACAATTGTGGCAAGGTCGGTCACAAGGCAGCTGAGTGTAGACAGAAGAACCAGAAAATGATCAGAACATTAACAATCCTAATAATAACATTTTTGTTGAAGCAGCAAGTTCTATCGGTACAAATGAGTACAAAGTACATGCCGACTACCGAGATGCCGGCAGATGTCCTAACCAAAGGACTGTCAACATCAAAGCACGAGTCCTGCATACAAGCTTTGGGTATGCGGAAAATCAACTAGTACGGTGCCATCTGAGTGGAAGTGTTGGAAATTCATCTGGTAACGCACTACCAGCCTGCTCATCTGGCAACCATGCAACCTATCGATATCAGTTGTCTGTCTGCCGCCGCCAAACGAAGATGTCTGCCTCGCGTCTTTATCTTAGCCTTGTACAACAACAAACTTTGTATTACAATTACTTTTCGCATTAAACTCTGTAACTAAAACCCAACAATTGGCAAATGTTGGTCGGCCCAAAAAAGACATTAGCATGGAAGAAATCAGTCACCGTACGCGTCGACGAAGACTTAACGATCTTAATAAAACTATTGGAGAACAAAACATTTAAGACGCCTTTTTCCATAATCTTAGGACTACCGGACATTTTCAGAAGGCAGGAGTTGTGGAAAAAGTACTCCTTGCTAGTCCTAGCCGGACAGAAAGCGTATTGCATAGTATTCCTACTGCTGAAAATCCAAAGATCTATTCACTAATAGAAGCATTGGCTCTGTTTATACCCTATTCCCATTAAAAATGGGGAAAGGAGGATCATGAAGTTGTGCAAAAGTATGTAACAGGTGGAAGGAAGCATTTGCGACCCTTGTGCAAGCTATGGCACAAAATAAAGCACAAACTTGAAACATATACTAATTCTACATTTGTTTGGACAGATTCAAAGATTGTACTGCACTGGCTTAGGATGCATTCCTCACAGCTGAATTGTTTTGTCGCGAATCGTGTGGCAGAAATTCAGGAAAAGTCCACAGATGTCATATGGCGACATGTACCGGGAAAATGCAATCCCGTTTGATCATTATCATCAATCCTCGTTGGAGACATCACTCTGCCAGCGATTAGATTATCAGCAGTTGGGAACAGCAAGCCAGTCGTCAACACACACATAATTGGGTAAAAACCGTTTACAACATCCATCAGAGAGCAGTTATTCAAAAGCGTAAGCGACAACATTTGTATATGTTTCACATCTCTTCTCTCATTCGACCTTAAGTTCACCTTCCTCGTGGCTGTGGAATTTAAGCAATGGATTGCTTAAATTCCACAGCCACGAGGAAGGTGAACTTTGTGAACAATGGATTGCTTAAATTCCACAGCCACGAGGAAGGTGAACTTTGGATTTGGAAATCAACTCCGTTTGCTTATCCCTTTTGGTTTTCATTCTCGCTGTTACCGTAACTCTGCAGCACACCTCAGCGAGTGAGCTTTAATCAGCGAGCTTTCACTCAGTCTCATACACGGAGCTTTCAATCCACTACTCGCTTGCACTTTACCGTTTGCTTCACTTTTTCGTTTTCGTATTCTTGTATACACACATTTTATCTGCTGCTGAGACATTAAATTTAATTTTACAACAAAATGCCGACACCCGAGGAGCATTTAGCAGCACTGAAGCAAGAAAAGCAAATGCTTCTATTGGCCATGAAAAACATTAAGGCAAAGGTAGATTCTTCACAGACAAGGGACGCAGCGGACTTGGAGTGCCGATCGCAGGTGTTGGAGTCTCACTTCAGGCAAGCGTCAGCCATTCAAGTAAGCATTGAACGCTTGGATCCGGTCAACAACGAAAGAGGGTCACTCGACGAGTTGTTCATAGCTGCCAAGGCAGCCATCATCAATCAAATGGGAAAAACCAAATGCAAAAAGGATTCTGACGTAAGTGGTTTAAATTCTTTGAACATAAATTCGCATCCCACGCGCCTACCAGCGTTGAAGCTACCAAAATTTTTATGGAAAATACAGCGAGTATAAGCGATTTATCACAGCGTTCGAGCACATGGTGGACGATGACGTCACCATTCACCCAGTGGACAAGTTTACTTATCTCCTTAGTTGCTTGTCAGATGTTGCCCTCAGCTTAGTATCTTCATTCCAAGTATCGGAAGAAAATTACCCTAAGGCCTTGAAACAACTCAAGGAACGCTATGATAAAAAGGTGCTCATATTTAACGAACACATATCCAGTTTATTCAACCTCCCAAGTATGAAAAAGTCGGATTCACACTCATTACGTGCCATATTGGACTCTGTCGCTGCCTTGCGCGGTTCATTACTCTGTTTGGGCACGGAAGCAGATATTATGAATGCAATTTTAATCCATAATGTTTTGTTAAAGGTTGATCCAGATGCCAAACAGGCCTATGATCGAGCGCAGGACTATGAGCAGCTGCCAGCATGGGACGATTGCTTCAAAACGCTATGTCGGCATTGCGAGTTCTTGGAGTGCAATTCGCCAGCCACAACCAGCGAGAAGGCGACAGCTTACCGTCACGAGAAGCAGATCAACATCAAGAAGGCTTTCGTAACCGCACAAACCACATGCCTCAAGTGTAAGGCAACGGATCACAGTCTGGGTAAATGGCCTTCATTTGCAGCGCTTACAGTATATGAACGTCAACAAATCGTTCTCTTAACGACATTGTCATGGTTGGACTAACTGTTCAACAAACACTTACAATAACGCTCCTTTCGTTTCGACTTCACAGACATGCGCTCACAGCCGACATCTCCAAGATGTATCGGCAATTCATCGTGGACCCAAAGGATCGAAATCTTCAGTTCATATTTTGGAGATCATCGCCTGACGAATCATTGGAATTGTACGAACTCAATGCAGTTACATACGGTATGGCATGCGCACCTTACTTAGCCATTCGAAGCCTGCACTTCATAGCTCAGCAGCATCAACAAGAATTCCCTATTGGCGCAGCTGTACTCCAACAAGAGATGTACGTGGACGATCTTCTATCCGGAGCAGACAGCATAAAGGAGTTGCAAGTCAAGGTGAGTGAATTCACACAAATCCTATACAAGGCTGGATTGGAACTCGCAAAATGGAATGCAAGCCATCTAATGAAGCATACAGACGAGTTTCAGACAGAAGGCAAAGATATCACAAAGGCGCTTGGCATGTCCTGGAAACTAGAACACGATATACTTTGTTTTCGGTATGACTTGACAACGAGCGGAGAAGCAACAAAACGTCGAGTTGTTTCCATTGTAGCTCACTTGTACGATCTGCTGGGCTTGCTAAGTCCTGTTGTCATCCGTTGCAAGATCTTTACTCAGGAACATTGGTTACAATGCTTAGAGTGGGATGAGCCGATGCCTGCAGAGCTCAACATTCGTTGGCAACGAATTGAAGCTGATTTGGACCAAGTCAACCAGGTCCAAATACCCAGATTCGTAAACTCATCACCCCAAAACGTTGGCCAAATCCATGGATTTGCAGATGCATCTCAGCGTGCCTACGGCTGTTGCATCTACTTACGAGCACTGGTCAATGGAACATACACATCAATATTGGTCGTCTCCAAATCCAAGGTTGCACCAATTAAGACAATCTCACTGCCAAGATTGGAACTATGTGCAGCTGATCTATTTTGCAAGCTATGGCACAAAATAAAGCACAAACTCGAAACATATACTAATTCTACATTTGTTTGGACAGATTCAAAGATTGTACTGCACTGGCTTAGGATGCATTCCTCACAACTGAATTGTTTTGTCGCGAATCGTGTGGCAGAAATTCAGGAAAAGTCCACAGATGTCATATGGCGACATGTACCCGGAAAATGCATTCCCGCAGATATCGTTTCACGCGGATGCGCAGCTGAGGAACTATCTAAAACTATATGGTTCACTGGTCCGGAGTTTTTGGCACTTGACTCAACAGAGTGGCCGCGAACTTCACTTAACATCAAGGTCGAAGAAGCAGAATTGGAGAAACGAAAAGCAGTAGCATTCAAGTGCAGCGGTAGTGGCAACAAGGGAAATCTCAATGCCACCATATTTCTCCAAATTGTTAACAAATTCGAATCCTATCGGCGTATTCTTCGAGTCACCGCTTATGTACTTCGTGTATTCAACAAGGTCCCAGCAGACAACACTTTAACTGTGGGTCAAGCATTGCACATTCCAACACGGGAATTGCAGCACGCTTTTATACACATCGTATTTTCAATTCAACATTCATTGTTCGCTAAGGAGATTGGGCAACTACAGTCCAGTCGAACACTCAGGCCTGAGTTTCAAACTATGAACCCATTTTTGTGCATGGCGGAAGGCACAAATCAAACGCTATCAAGTCTGCGAGTGGGTGGTCTTTTAACTCACGCTCCTATTCCATTCGACGCAAGATGTCCCTTACTTCTTCCAAGGGATCATGAGTTCACCTGGAAATTCGTCAATCACTTGCATCGCGTCAACATACACGCTGGCGCCAAGGCTCTGATTGGGCTACTTCGACTGCATGTGTGGATTCTTAACGCACGGAAACTGGTCAAATCGGTAACGAGGCAATGTATTCTCTGCTATCACTACAAACCTCGCCTGATGAGCCAGATCATGGGATCGCTACCATCAGACAGACTGCTGACAGTCAATCCATTCACTGTATCCGAAGTAGATCTGTGTGGACCATTCCTTACATCATACCGCATTCGCAGCAAGGTTCCATACAAAACATATTTGGCCATCTTTGACTGCTTTTCATCAAAGGCAGTACACGTTGAACTGCTTTCAGATTTATCAACTAACACTTTTATTCTCGTTAAAGCGATTCGTTAAAGCGATTCGTTTCTCGCAGAGGCACTCCAGATCGCATTTACTGCGATAACGCTACAAACTTCACCAGAGCATGCGCACAACTTAACCAATTCAAACAGGAGCTCTTCAGCCAACAAACGGAACGTGATCTGGAAACGTTCAGCAACGACAATGGTGTCGAGTTTCACTTCATTCCACCTCGAGCAGGAGGCGGTGAAGTCCATGAAGAGTCCCTAACAAAGTGTATGTCCAATACTGGAATGGCATACGAGGAACTTCAGACCATTGCAATTGAGGCCGAGGCGATCCTGAACTCTCGTCCAATTGCAGCCCAGTCTGAGGACCCTAACGATGGGGAAGCCCTCACCCCTGGGCATCTCCTGACGGGCGCATCATTAAAGGCGATTCCTGAACCAGCAATTGACGACAGCAAGTTGTCATACATCTCTCGCTGGCAACGCATAACTTATGGCGTCGCGATTACCTACATACGCTTCAATTGCGATCAAAGTGGCGTACTCCAGAGGCTAATATATCAACGGGCCAGTTGGTTTTCATCCATGAAGACAACACCCCACCTCAACAGTGGCCTCCCGGACGCATCTCAAACACATGTACTGGAAGGGATAGAAGAACTCAAGTGGTCGATATCCAGACCGCTAAAGGTGTCATACGGCGACCCATTGCTAAAGAAGCACCACTTCCTATCCAGCATAATTCTTGAAAGCTCCTTCGTCCTTTCAACGGGCGGAGAATGTTTGAGCCTTATATTGAATTTTGAATATTTGTTAATTTGAATTCTTATCTAACCCATTGTACACACTTTACTACTATCATTTTGCATTCTCTACACATAACAAACATGTATCTAAACATCTCTCTCTTCAAGAGGGCAACGCAGCATTGTTCTGTGCAGCTTTATTGAACTCTTTATGAAATTGTTAAAACGACTTGAAATCAGACCAGCAAATAGTACGCACGCTTTTTGGTTTCACTCTGCAATTGGGCAGAGAACGTACAACATTCGCCATTAAAATTAAAAAAAAAATTGTTCAAACAACAAATCTTTAAATTTGTATCGGATAATAGTATAACTGAAAGCTTTCAATAAATCATAAGTCAAATGTTCAAATGTAGTTTGGCTCAAATATTTTGACGAAATTTACAAACAGATATTTTCTCAGCAAAGAACCTCACATACTAAAAGAATGATTGATTTTGGAAATGTCTTTCACGCTGAACCCGAAACTTGCTTTTATCTTGGCATAGCATCATATTGAGGGTATACAAGGAATCATCAAAAACTTTTTCATTATAACTTTATCTCCTGAAATGATTATAATATTGAAAATATTAAGGTAAGAATTATACAATGCAAAAATCAAGTTTTTAAAACTATAGTTTTTTTTTTAGAAAAAATGCTGGGAAAATGAATAAATTGGCATTTTTCTGCATTTTTAGGTACAATAATTTAGAAATGTGGAATTTCTTAAGACAGATTCGGGTTCCGCGTGATAAGCTTATCTAGAACCAACCATTCCCTTAGCATTTGAGGTTCAGTGCTGAGAATAATTAAATTTGAAATCTCGTCAAAATACTTCTGCAAACCTACATATAAACAATTTGATTTATATATTTTTTTAACTCAAGTAGCTAAATGTGCACTACTTATTTTTTATTGATAGCTTACTTTTGCACAAATTTTGTTTTACAGATATTATGGTTATTTATTCAAATTTCTTTGTCCAAATAATTGTGCCGACTAGAGTATAAAGAAACCTAATTTTTAACTTCAAAACACAAAAAAAAATGTATTTTAATTACTGTCGGTTAACCCCTTTCTCCCCTAAATGTGTGATTCTAGGATTTCGTTACAAAATGCAAATTAATTTTTTCTGCTGTGGGCTTTTTTTTCCATCACAGATATTATGGTTATTTATTCAAATTTCTTTGTCCAAATAATTGTGCCGACTAGAGTATAAAGAAACCTAATTTTTAACTTCAAAACACAAAAAAAAATGTATTTTAATTACTGTCGGTTAACCCCTTTCTCCCCTAAATGTGTGATTCTAGGATTTCGTTACAAAATGCAAATTAATTTTTTCTGCTGTGGGCTTTTTTTTCCATCACTTGATACTACCAGATTGTCACTTTTGCTTCTCAAAGTTGCATAGGCCTGCTTCTCCATGATCTTTGGTTTTGCCGCAGGCAACGCGCGCCTATTTCGGATCAATAACATGCTCGTACGTCCCACGATCCGAACCCGACCTATTTCGGGCACCGCCGCCACTGCTACGGCTGTATGGCACACTGTTCTCTTTCCTTCCCTCGTCGAACAGATCTTGTTCGCTGCACAACGTATCATCCTTCATAATGCAGTTGCTGGGGGAGGCGAGGAATTTGCTCGGCGTCTCCATCTCGAAAGGTTGCGCCTTTTTACCGCTGGACATAAAGTTGGCGCTCCAGCTAGTGACAAGCGACTTTCGGGCACGTTTCGGAGGCGGCGACTCGGCCTTCACCGCGCCACCGCCAGACGGACCATCGTTTAACTGCTCCTTGATGATGATTTCATTAAGATCCTCGACCAGACTGGATGGACTAGAGGGCTCGTAGCGACGTCCGCCCCGCTTCTTTCCAATAGCAGCTAGGGCATTCTTGAATGGAGTAGGTGTCCGCGGGCCAATCATGCCTGAATCGATAAATTTTAATAAATGATTAGTAATCTATACATTTATATAAATGTGATTATATGTACGAGGTGTGTTCAAAGTAAAAGGTGAATTTTGAATTTTTTGAAAAGTACTTATTTATTCATAAATATCGATTTCGCCCCGGAGTTTGATTTCTGATGCGAGCGAAGCAACACGTATTACGAAGATCAAGTGCCTTATCAGTAAAATTTGTTCAATAAACCTGTCAAAAAAATTCTATTGTTTTTGTTACAACAAAAGTGCAAAGTAACTCGAACTCAGCATAGAGTCGTTACATAAAATGGATGAGCGTAATGCTCTTATAAACAATACTATCAATGCTAATAATAAAAGTGAAAACGAACGAAAACGAAAAAACGAAAACGAGGACAGCCATGCAATGGCAAAAAACCTAAGAAACAACTACTACGCTGTGCTGGACACAGAAGAACAGTGCGACGAAACAGTTATAAAAAAATTTGAGAGTCAAGTGTTTATCAGCAACTTAAGCAAACAAAGAGAGAGTTCGACTCAGAGCTCCTCAATAACAACACCAACAACATCTTCAGTTACCGTAACTGACAACAACGACAGCAGCGAATCTCAACCAAAAAAAAACCCAACGATTAAAAACAACAACAAAGACATACCACCACTGAATATATACGACATACAATCAAAACAAATCATCGAACTTATAAAAGATGGTCTAAAAATCTCCCAATTTAAAATAAAAGAATACAACCAAAACAAACGTGCGGTATTTCTTTCAAACCTGGACGACTACAAAAGAGTAAGAGGCCACCTGGAAAAAGCTAATGCAAAATTCTACTCTTACACACCAAAATGCCTTAAAGTAAAGTCATACCTTATGAAAGGCATAAGCGGCAATACTAACCCACAAGATATCCTGGACGAGCTGACTAACTACCAAACCGAAAACTTAAAAATAATAAAGGTCAACGCATTCACAACTAAAAAGTCATCCGAACGTAACATCACACTACCAATGTTTATTGTGCAAATAAGCGCAGAAAGCAACGTCAACGAGCTGAAAAAAATAGACAACGTCTTATACCATCACGTCAAATGGGAAGCTCTTCGCAGACCAGAGATTCCTCAATGTAGAAACTGCCAAAGTTTCTTCCACAGCGCAGCCAACTGCCACCTCACACCCAGATGCGTTAAGTGCAGCAAACCACATAAAACAGAAAACTGTCATCTTCCAGCGGAGACGCCTACTGCCAAAGAGAACCTTTTTTGTGTATTGTGCAACAAACCGGGCCACCCAGCATCATATAAAGGATGCGAACGATACAAGGAACTTAAACTTAAACTTAAAGCTAAAAAACAAAATCTCCAAAAAAATAATGTATTTTCATCCACCCCAGTTAACCCTAACATAAGCTATGCAAACATTACCAGAGATCAACCCAACAATAGCCAAAACAATGTTTTTTCAGAATTACAGAAAACAATTCTCTCTCTTTGCAACCAACTACAAACCCTGCAAAAGCAACTAGTCCAACAATCGGCCAGACTGGATACAGTCTTTGAAATAATTAATTCACCATGAACCCCAACCCAACATCCCATAAAACATCTCCTAAAACATTAAAAATTATAACGCTTAATGTAAATTCTATAATTAGCATAAGTAGACGTCTAGAACTGAGTAAATTTCTATCCGATAATAGCCCTGATTTGTTGCTTCTAAATGAAACAAAACTTAACCCTAGGCACAAAGTACAATTTGAAGGATACACAACAATAAGAAAAGATAGATTTGGAGCGTGTAGAGGAGGCGGTACTGCCATCCTAATCAAAGACCACATCAAATTCAGCAAATACGAGCACAGCCTATTAGACAAGCTCTCACACCTAGAAACTTGTATCATTAGGATAGATATGTCAGCAAATAGATATATGTTTCTCATAGCGGCTTATTATCCGGCAGGAAACAACAATGAACCGTTTAAAGCTGAACTGAATACAATCTTTGAAGTACTTCAGCTACACAATCCTAATAACTTTTATATTATTGCCGGTGATCTTAATAGCAAGCATACAGACTGGGGCAATCTGTGCTTAAACCAAAAAGGTACCTCCTTAAAAGCCTGGTTATCCGCAAACGAAATTATGTATAGATCTACCCTTTATGCCTCAGCCTTTCCCTCCTATCCAAAAGGTAATTCCTTTTTAGACATTTGCATTGCTGACCACAGAATATATTTCCATCTGGACAATAATACCTCAAAAAACTGCCTTAAATGCATTGACTACGATAGCGATCACCGAGCGGTAGAGTTCACTGTTTCCAACCGAGATGGCACAAACATTTTCAATTTTCTCGAAGCCCCTACAGTTAATACCTATAACTACAAAAAAACAAACTGGAAAAAATTTAAAAACACACTTAACGTCTTAGCCCAACAAAATATACCAGCACCTAACAATAGAAACTTAAACAATCAAGAAATAGACCATCACCTTATTAAACTCAACGAAATTGTTATTTCTGCCATCGAAAAAAATGTTCCGAAATTTACCAATAATAGCCCAATTAAAGAGCTTAGCAACCACCCTATAGCAAAAAAGTTACTAATTGAGAAAAGCAGGATACTTACCCTTATTAAAAAACACAACAGAATGGAAATTTATTTAAATGACCGAACTCTTAATTACGCCAAGACAAAAATTAGATTAATTAAAAAGATGATAGAAGATTGTATTAAAACTAACATTAATAGACGAGTGGAACAAAAAATAGTGCATATCAGGTCAAACGACCCATCCAAGTTTGCAAAGGTCAAGCGTTGCTTTGTGAAAAATACTGAAAGTTCCATAAGTCACGTCAAAATTCCTGCTGACTACAAACAAATCATTGAAGAGTCTGGTCTAGACCCGAATAATATAGCAACTGACGCTGATGGCAACTATATAATTAAACCCCAAAGGGATATGCTGAACTTAATCGGTAGCCACTTCCAATCCGTTCACTCTGCCAAACAGATTGACACAGAGAACGAGGTGCATAATATGATCAACAACGCCTTCAACCGGTTTTTGGAAATAAAAGCCAAGTATGAAGGCGCGGCATCAACGATAACCGAGTTTAGTTCATTAAAAAAGTCCAACGAGTTAGACCCTAGCCAAGCGAATAACTACTTTATTCAAGCAAGCGAATTAATGAATATATTTACCAAACTAAAGAACAAACTATCTTCGGGCCTAGATCACATTCCTAATATCATACTAAAAAACTTACCAACTAAAGTAATTCTAGAATACTGCACTCTGTTCAATAACATGCTTAATAATTCATATTTTCCGCACCAATGGAAAACGGCAAAACTAATTATCATCCCAAAAAAAAACAAAGACAAAAACAGTATTAAAAACCTTAGACCTATCAGTTTGCTACCTAATATTAGTAAGATTTTTGAAATCATCATCAACATAAATATAAACAAGCATATAGAGGAAGAAGATCTGATTAGTCATAAGCAATTCGGCTTCAAATACGGACATTCAACAGTCCATGCCATTAACCTCCTGGTGTCGGAAATTAACTGGAGTTGGAATAAAAAATGTGTTACAGGGGCTTGCTTTATAGACCTGGAAAAAGCGTTCGACAAAGTTTGGATCCAAGGACTAGTTGTTAAGCTTATGAGCTTCCAATTTCCTCTCAATCTTCTCATACTTATTTACAATATGTTAGCAAATAAAAAGTTTAGAGTCCACATCAACCAGTCCTCCAGCGAAAAAGACTTCTCCGTAATAAACGGGTTACAACAAGGCACCGTCAATGCACCTATACTATTTAATCTGTATATTCTGGACCTAGTAGAGAAAATGGACAATATTATTGCTTTTGCAGACGACATTGTCATATACCACGTAGACAGTACAATCCAGAAAATAAACGAAAACCTTCAGGATAAAATAAAGACTATAACACGCTTTACTGAAAACTGGCAGCTAACAATTAACTTTGATAAATGCGAAAGTATATTATTCAGGCCCCCTATAAGAAAATGCAACTACAACGTTAGGAAGTATTGGAAACATTTCAGCTTAACCAGTAATGACGAAGATGTCCCGATCCCGTCTTCAAGTACAGTCAAATATCTAGGAGTTACTCTAGACCGGTTCCTCTATTTCAACAAACATGTTAACGAACAAATAGCCAAAGCAAACAGAGCTTTCCACCTATACAAAAGAATGTTCTCTTCCAAACTTTTGTGCAACAGAGTTAAGGTTATAATGTACCAAGCACTGGTAAGGCCAATTTTGACATACGCCTGCCCAATATGGTACAACATTTCGCCATCATATATGGAACGTCTAAGAAAATTGGAGCGTAGGATGTTAAGATCATGCACATCTTTGTATAGAACGCCAAGTAGCAACTTTACAAAATACCACTCTAATGAAAATTTGTATAAGTCAGCAAAAATCTGCCGAGTAGACATTCAAATAGTTAACTTAACTAGGAACCATATAAGAAGATGTACCGAAAACATAGACAACGTTCTCATAAGAGCACCATTTTTAGAGAGCGAAGGCTATTTTCAACAAGCATTACTGAACGGATACACACCACCAGAAGTATTCATATTTTTAGACAAAAATGGTTATGTCCTAAATAACGAGGGTACCCCAATTTTGTACCACATAAACAGAAGGGCAAACAATAAAATCATAGATTGTAAAATCCTAACAAGCACAAACAAGCGATTCGACTGCAAAATATCCGACAAAGACAAAGCAATGTCGCTAGATACAGCCAAGAAATGTTGGTGGCTACCAGACTGAACAGTAAGATCCCCTTTTCCCACCCCTTCCCCTAACCCCCACTATTAGATTTAGGTTATTTTATCTATAATTAATTATATATGCATTGTTTTTTCCAAATTTTTCTCTGCAAGCACATTCCTAAAATACTTATAGTCATAGCCAGTAAGTCAACTAACGCCATGTATTTCAAAAAATGAAACCCTAAAGCAAAATGAAAGCTAAGGACTAGAGAGCTCGACTAGAGACAGCGTCCATATCATAAACTATATACACTTTTGTTTATTTTAGTATATAAGTCATTTGTTATTAATTATTCCAAATAAACAGTGCTGCCCATAATTGTTTGTTTTTCTTATAACTCGAGTATCGTTTATCCAATCTTTAAAATTCCTTCAGCGGATCCAAACCCGAAAATTTTCCAAAATAAAACACATAAAACTGTGGGAGATTTGACGTTTTTTCGATATTGCGGGGCGGGAGGGAGCGTGGCCAAAATTGAAAATGAACTTGATCTGCCTGCAAGTATAAAAAACATATGTTCTATACATGTCAAACCTTTATCTCTTACCATCTGCGAGATCTGTTTGTTCATACCGACAGACGGACACTTTTGCACAAACTTAATATACTCTGTGTACCTCTGGTCCAGAGTATAAAAATAAAAAGAAACGGTGGCCGATTCCCCTTAAAATCCGGCTATGCCCTTTACGTACGCTCATGGACAATATAATAGGTGTGAATTTTTTTTTTTTAATATCGATTTAAATCGATATAAACATAACATTTATTAAGGAAGCTATACTTTTTTAATATGGTCACACTGTCGGTACGTGATACGTGGTGGGTCATTTCAAAAGTATATTGTCGCTGTAACAGGGTGTAATTTTATAAATGGTCAATAAATGGTCAAATTTAAAAACTCAGCAACAATTTCTTTGAATAAAATGAAAAATTTAAAAAAAAAATATGCAGTCTCGGTTTTCGATTGGGCAAGGCAAAGCAAGTTTTGTAATTTCATCCCTAGTAAAGAGCTTCGCTCGTACCGGGTGTTCCATGACGCCCACTCTTGTCGTTTGGAAGACTGAGTGCTGCAGTTTACAAAAACAACTGGAAGAGCCAAAATATCAAAGAACTGACCAACAGGATTCGCTTATGTATCCGGAAATACGACCCCAAAGTCGTACAGGCCGCATGCGGAGACATTTTCCGGAAGCTACGTCGAGTGGCTGATAACGGTCCTTTCGACCAAAACCATTGATGCAATTTTTTTGTATATGTAGTCATATATAAACTGTAAAATCAAGATCCGTTGAGAATTGTGGCTATGGCGGCAATTTAAAGTTCGTCCAGATTTTTAGTTGTCACCCGTTATATATACTTTAAAGGGTCGGAGATGCTTCCTAAATTCTCATTGTTGATCTAGAAATTTGGAAATTATACATTGCGTGATGAATGCCTTAAAAACCTCAAGCTTTTAATTAAATTCCGCTAGCAGCGCTTTTTGGCCCACCGTGCACTGCACCGAGCACCGACCCAATAAAGAGTATATATTAGTCATGTCTTTCTGTCTGTCTGTATCAAGGAGCAGAGCTCAGAATCGTAGTGAGCTAAAGGATCGAGGTTCTCGCAATTTTAAAAAAATCTCATATTTCCCAGACATTTAGGTAGATAGTTTGTTTCTCTTACATACATATATTCAGTAATCAGCATTATTTATCTTACCACGAAAGCATTGGTAACAATACCCTGTTCCCTTGATTTCGTGTGTTTTCCTTTACATACACTTACTCACACACACTCCAACATACACACAAACGCATGCGCGCATGCGGCCGCGCGCGGGTAGCTATTCAGTCTCGGAGATCGACGCGCTCATACGGACAGACGGACGGACAGACGGACATAGCTAAATCGACTCGGCTGTTAATGCTGATCAAGAATATACATACTTTATAGGGTCGCAAATGCTTCCTTCTACATGTTACATACTTTGCACAACTTCATGATCCCCCTTTCATGGGAGCAGGGTATAAAAAGCGAATGAGCGATAGTCAAGCTATAAGCAAAGAAAAGATAGTTAGTTATAGCTCCGGCTTGGTTTTCTCACTTATTTTATCCTTTATGTAATACCCAAGAGAATTATGGCAAAGATTTCTTGGGCTTGATCGGACACCTGATCCTAAAAATCGAACTTAGAAAACTGCATTGTAGGAAGCCCTCATTTTGTAGCCTCATCATCTAGCTGTAAGAAGACTTTGTTAAGATTAGATTCATGACGTTGCTTTTTTAACTTTTGTTTATTAAAATAATTTTTGAATTAGTTATTTTAAAGGTAATGACAAATCTTTTTCTGTTGCAACAATAATTTTGGATTTTTGGATAAATTCAAGGTTCACGATTTTCTATGTTAATTTTCGGGAATTGAACGGTAAATTACCACGAACCAGAAAAATCTCTATTACATTTAAGTTATGTATAATTTCTACTGAAAATGAAAAAACATAGTATTGGTTGGGAAATTATAATTAATACAAAAAAAATATATTTACAATATAAAACTTAAGTGTGTGATGGTGGAGTTCGCAATCTTACTATTATTTCATTTGTATTCTTATAATATTTGTCAAACTGTTGAAAACTTTTAAGCTTTAACATATACATTTATTTTTGAATTGTTACAGAGAGAGAGAGAGTGAAGAACATTTGTTTCCACGCCTCTGTATGGGTAAATAAATACAATAATAAGGTATGTAAATATTAAATGTAAAATTCTATGCGAGAGAGTAAGGTCCGACTGATCATTCTTTTTTTATTTTTAATACAATTACAATTTTAAAGAAATCATAAGAAAGAGTTATAAACATAATTCGAATCAATGAATCGAAAACATGCTTCGAGATTTTCCAAGTTATATACACTAGCTTGTCGCCATTAAAATGTTGACAAAAAAATTGTTCAAACAACAAATCTTTAAATTTGTATCGGATAATAGTATAACTGAAAGCTTTCAATAAATCATAAGTCAAATGTTCAAATGTAGTTTGGCTCAAATATTTTGACGAAATTTACAAATAGATATATTCTCAGCAAAGAACCTCACATATTAAAAGCATGATTGATTCTGGAAATGTTTTTCACTCTGAACCCGAAACTTGCTTTTATCATGGCATAGCATCATATTGAGGGTATACAAGGAATTATCAAAAACTTTTTCATTATAACTTTATATCCTGAAATGATTATAATATTGAAAATATTAAGGTAAGAATTATACAATGCAAGAATCAAGTTTTTAAAACTATTGTTTTTTTTTAGAAAAAATGCTGGGAAAATGAATAAATTGGCCTTTTTCTGCATTTTTAGGTACAATAATTTAGAAATGTGGAATTTCTTAAGACAGATTAGGGTTCCGCGTGATAAGCTTATCTAGAACCAACCATTCGTTTAGCATTTGAGGTTCAGTGCTGCCAACCTACATATAAACAATTTGATTTATATTTTTTTTTAACTCAAGTAGCTAAATGTGCACTACTTATTTTTTATTGATAGCTTACTTTGCACATATTTTGTTTGACAGATATGGTTATTTATTCAAATTTCTTTGTCCAAATAATTGTGCCGACTAGAGTATAAAGAAACCTAATTTTTAACTTCAAAACACAAAAAAAAATGTATTTTAACTACTGTCGGTGAACCCCTTTCTCCCCTAAATGTGTGATTCTAGGATTTCGTTACAAAATGCAAATTAATTGTTTCTGCTGTGGGCTTTCTTTTCCATCACTTGATACTACCAGATTGTCACTTTTGCTTCTCAAAGTTGAGTGACCGCGGCATCAAGGAGAGATTCTTTAGACAGGCATAGGCCTGCTTCTCCATGAACAGTTGGTCTTTGGTTTTGCCGCAGGCAACGCGCGCCCATTTCGGATCAATGACATGCTCGTACGTCCCACGATCCGGACCCGACCTATTTCGAGCATTCCGCCACTGGTACGGCTGTATGGCACACTGTTCTCTTTCCTTCCCTCGTTGAACAGATCTTGTTCGCTGCACAACGTATCATCCTTCATAATGCAGTTGCTGGGGGCGGCGAGGAATTTGCTCGGCGTCTCCATCTCGAAAGGTTGCGTCTTTTTACCGCTGGACATAAAGTTGGCGCTCCAGCTGGTGACCAGCGATTCGCGGTCACGTTTCGGAGGCGGCGACTCGGCCTTCACCGCGCCACCGCCAGACGGACCATCGCGCTCAACGCTAGTCTGCGTCGTTTCCGAATCGTTTAACTGCTCCTTGATGATGATTTCATTAAGATCCTCGACCAGACTGGATGGACTAGAGGGCTCGTAGCGACGTCCGTCCCGCTTCTTTCCAATAGCAGCTAGGGCATTCTTGAATGGAGTAGATGTCCGCGGGCCAATCATGCCTGAATCGATAAATTTTAATTAAGGATTAGTAATCTATACATTTATATAAATGTGATTATATGTACGAGGTGTGTTCAAAGTAAAAGGTGAATTTTAAATTTTTTTGAAAAGTACTTTTTTATTCATCAATATCCATTTTGACCCCTTCAAAGTAATCGCCCTCGGATATAATACACTTGTGCCAACGCTTTTTCCAATCCTCGAAGCAGTTCTGAAATGCGCTTTTCGGTATGGCCATCAGCTCGATTTTCGATTCTGACTTGAACTCATTAATTGTGACAAATCGCTTTTCTTTCAATGGTCTGCATACTTAAACAAGAAATATAGTCGGTTAAGCCCGACTATAACATACTCTGTACCTGTGAAGTGCTGCCCATCACTGTCGCGACCAGTGCTGCCCATAATTGTTTGTTTTTCTTATAACTCGAGTATCGTTTATCCAATCTTTAAAATTCCTTCAGCGGATCGAATCGCGAATATGTCCAGAAGGTTCGAACCTTTTATCTATAAAACTGTGGGAGATTTGACGTTTTTTCGATATTGCGGGGCGGGAGGGAGCGTGGCCAAAATTGAAAATGAACTTGATCTGCCTGCAAGTATAAAAAACATATGTTCTATACATGTCAAACCTTTATCTCTTACCATCTGCGAGATCTGTTTGTTCATACCGACAGACGGACACTTTTGCACAAACTTAATATACTCTGTGTACCTCTGGTCCAGAGTATAAAAATAAAAAGAAACGGTGGCCGATTCCCCTTATTTTTTTTAATATCGATTTAAATCGATATAAACATAACATTTAATAAGGTACGTGGTGGGTCATTTCAAAAGTATATTGTCGCTGTAACAGGGTGTAATTTTATAAATGGTCAATAAATGGTCAAATTTAAAAACTCAGCAACAATTTCTTTGAATAAAATGAAAAATTTAAAAAAAAAATATGCAGTCTCGGTTTTCGATTGGGCAAGGCAAAGCAAGTTTTGTAATTTCATCCCTAGTAAAGAGCTTCGCTCGTACCGGGTGTTCCATGACGCCCACTCTTGTCGTTTGGAAGACTGAGTGCTGCAGTTTACAAAAACAACTGGAAGAGCCAAAATATCAAAGAACTGACCAACAGGATTCGCTTATGTATCCGGAAATACGACCCCAAAGTCGTACAAGCCGCATGCGGGGACATTTTCCGGAAGCTACGTCGAGTGGCTGATAACGGTCCTTTCGACCTAAACCATTGATGCAATTCTTTTGTATATGTAGTCATATATAAACTGTAAAATCAAGATCCGTTGAGAATTGTGGCTATGGCGGCAACTTAAAGTTCGTCCAGATTTTTAGTTGTCACCCGTTATATATACTTTAAAGGGTCGGAGATGCTTCCTAAATTCTCATTGTTGATCTAGAAATTTGGAAATTATACATTAAGTGATGAATGCCTTAAAAACCTCAAACTTTTAATTAAATTCCGCTAGCAGCGCTTTTTGGCCCACCGTGCACTGCACTGAGCACCGACCCAATAAAGAGTATATATTAGTCATGTCTTTCTGTCTGTCTGTATCAAGGAGCATAGCTCAGAATCGTAGTGAGCTAAAGGATCGAGGTTCTCGCAATTTTAAAAAAATCTCATATTTCCCAGTCATTTAGGTAGATAGTTTGTTTCTCTTACATACATATATTCAGTAATCAGCATTATTTATCTTACCACGAAAGCATTGGTAACAACACCCTGTTCCCTTGATTTCGTGTGTTTTCCTTTACATACACTCACTCACACACACTCCAACATACACACAAACGCATGCGCGCATGCGGCCGCGCGCGGTTAGCTATTCAAATCTGAAACAAACTCGATTTGAATCTGGTATACACCTACCTACATGCAAAAATTTGTGGCTCTATATCTTATAGTCTCTGAGATCGACGCGCTCATACGGACAGACGGACATAGCTAAATCGATTCGGCTGTTAATGCTGATCAAGAATATACATACTTTATAGGGTCGCAAATGCTTCCTTCTACATGTTACACACTTTGCACAACTTCATGATCCCCCTTTTATGGGAGCAGGGTATAAAAAGCGGATGAACGATAGTCAAGCTATAAGCAAAGGAAAGATAGTTAGTTATAGCTACTCCGGCTTGGTTTTCTCACTTATTTTATCCTTTATGTAATACCCAAGAGAATTATGGCTAACATTTCTTGGGCAGGTGTCCGATCCTAAAAATCGAACTTAGAAAACTGCATTGTAGGAAGATTTTAGAATCTAAATTCAAGTTTCACGGTTTTCTATGTTAATTTTCGGGAATTGAACGGTAAATTGCCACGAACCAAAAAAATCTCCATTACATTTAAGTTATGTATAATTTCCACTGAAAATGAAAAAACATAGTATTGGTTGGGAAATTATAATTAATACAAAAAAAATATATTTACAATATAAAACTTAAGTGTGTGATGGTGGAGTTCGCAATCTTACTATTATTTCATTTGTATTCTTATAATATTTGTCAAACTGTTGAAAACTTTTAAGCTTTAACATATACATTTATTTTTGAATTTCAAAATTTATTCCAACTTTATCAACATGTTGCCATTCTACATTATGGTTGTAAGGGACCGAAAATGCTGGAGAGAGTGAAGAACATTTGTTTGCACGCCTCTGTATGGGTAAATATATACAATAATAAGGTATGTAAATATTAAATGAAAAATTCTATGCGAGAGAGTAAGGTCCGACTGATCATTCTTTTTTTTTTTTTTTGATACAATTACAATTTTAAAGAAATCATAAGAAAGAGTTATAAACATAATTCGAATCAATGAATCGAAAACATGCTTCGAGAATTCGAATCAATGAATCGAAAACATGCTTCGAGATTTTCCAAGTTATATACACTAGCTTGTCGCCATTAAAATGTTGACAAAAAAAATTGTTCAAACAACAAATCTTTAAATTTGTATCGGATAATAGCATAACTGAAAGCTTTCAATAAATCATAAGTCAAATGTTCAAATGTAGTTTGGCTCAAATATTTTGACAAAATTTACAAATAGATATATTCTCAGCAAAGAACCTCACATATTAAAAGCATGATTGATTCTGGAAATGTTTTTCACTCTGAACCCGAAACTTGCTTTTATCATGGCATAGCATCATATTGAGGGTATACAAGGAACCATCAAAAACTTTTTCATTATAACTTTATCTCCTGAAATGATTATAACATTGAAAATATTAAGGTAAGAATTATACAATGCAAAAATCAAGATTTTAAAACTATTGTTTTTTTTTTAGAAACAATGCTGGGAAAATGAATAAATTGGCCTTTTCTGCATTTTTAGGTACAATAATTTAGAAATGTGGAATTTCTTAAGACAGATTAGGGTTCCGCGTGAAAGGCTTATCTAGAACCGACCATTCGTTTAGCATTTGAGGTTCAGTGCTGCCAACCTACATATAAACAATTTGATTTATAATTTTTTTTTTAACTCAAGTAGCTAAATGTGCACTACTTATTTTTTATTGATAGCTTACTTTTGCACAAATTTTGTTTGACAGATATGGTTATTTATTCAAATTTCTTTGTCCAAATAATTGTGCCGACTAGAGTATAAAGAAACCTAATTTTTAACTTCAAAACACAAAAAAAAATGTATTTTAACTACTGTCGGTTAACCCCTTTCTCCCCTAAATGTGTGATTCTAGGATTTCGTTACAGAATGCAAATTAATTGTTTCTGCTGTGGGCTTTCTTTTCCATAACTTGATACAACCAGATTGTCACTTTTGCTTCTCAAAGTTGAGTGACCGCGGCATCAAGGAGAGATTCTTTAGACAGGCATAGGCCTGCTTCTCCATGAACAGTTGGTCTTTGGTTTTGCCGCAGGCAACGCGCGCCTATTTCGGATCAATGACATGCTCGTACGTCCCACGATCCGGACCCGACCTATTTCGAGCACCGCCGCCACTGCTACGGCTGTATGGCATATTGTTCTCTTTCCTTCCCTCGTCGAACAGATCTTGTTCGCTGCACAACGTATCATCCTTCATAATGCAGTTGCTGGGGGAGGCGAGGAATTTGCTCGGCGTCTCCATCTCGAAAGGTTGCGTCTTTTTACCGCTGGACATAAAGTTGGCGCTCCAGCTGGTGACCAGCGATTTGCGGGCACGTTTCAGAGGCGGCGACTCGGCCTTCACCGCGCCACCGCCAGACGGACCATCGCGCTCAACGCTAGTCTGCGTCGTTTCCGAATCGTTTAGCTGCTCCTTGATGATGATATCATTAAGATCCTCGACCAGACTGGATGGACTAGAGGGCTCGTAGCGACGTCCGTCCCGCTTCTTTCCAATAGCAGCTAGGGCATTCTTGAATGGAGTAGGTGTCCGCGGGCCAATCATGCCTGAATCGATAAATTTTAATTAAGGATTAGTAATCTATACATTTATATAAATGTGATTATATGTACGAGGTGTTTAAATTAAAAGGTGAATTTTGAATTTTTTTGAAAAGTAATTATTTTTTCATCAATATTCATTTTGACCCCTTCAAAGTAATCGCCCTCGGATATAATACACTTGTGCCAACGCTTTTTCCAATCCTCGAAGCAGTTCTGAAATGCGCTTTTCGGTATCTCCATCAGCTCGATTTTTGATTCTGACTTGAACTCATTAATTGTGGCAAAACGCGTTTCTTTCATTGGTCTCAGCAGTTTTGGGAATAGGAAAAAGCCGCAGGGAGCCAAATCTGGTGAATACGGTGGTTGAGGCATGATTCACCACACCATTGTAATCAAAGAAAACAGTGAGCAAAACCTTCAGATTTGATCGAACTTGGCATGCTTTTTTCTGTCTTGGCTCATCTGGCCGTTTCCATTGGGATGATTGGGCCTTGGTTTCGATGTCATAACCATATACCAACCTTTCGTCACCAGTTATGACCCGTTTGGGCAAACGTGATTAACGTTTTCAGTTTTGCAAAACAAACTACAAATCGAATTTGGCTGCTAGTGCAAACATATGTGTCCTAATATAACAAAAACCAAATATCGATAATCAATTGGAGGTGCCCATGAAGGTGGCAATGGAGGTGGACATGTAGGTAGACCTGTAGGTGGCCATGGAGGTGGACCTGGAGGTGAAAAATGGTCCAAGAACCGCAATATTTGCCAAATTCTTAATTTCGGTGAAATTTTGGGGATTTGTTAGACTTGCCCGGGGGATTTCTAAGTAAAAGAAATGGGAGGGAAATGGTCCAAAAAAACGCGATATTTGCAAAATTTTTGATTTCAGTGAAACTTAGTGGAATTGTGGAAGCTTGTCCGGGAAGGTTTCTAAGTTGAAGAAATGGGCGGGAAATGCTTCAAAAACTGCGATATTTGCAAAATTCTTAATTTCGGTGAATCATTGGGGAATGGTGAACAACTTGCCGGAAAGGTTTCTAAGTTGAAGACTTGCCGAAAAGGTTTCTAAGTTGAAGAAATGGGCCGAAAATGGTGCACAAACCGCGAAATTTGAAAAATTATAGCGTTCATCCGATTGCAATGAAACTTTGAGAAATGGTTCGAGAATTTGTGGAAAATGTCCCAAAATGTGTGTCCAAGGTCAATCCTTATTTGTGCGCTGATCTTTATCAAATTGGGTTTGTAAGCATTAAATTTTAAAAGTTCACCAACAAGATCGGAGGTGTCAGGTGAGACTTTATTTTTAACCGCGGGCGGGGCATTAGAGTTAATCTCAATTTGTGAAATCCACCCCAAGTCGGAAAAGAAAAACTGAAACCGATATCGGTAAAAATAGCTTAACTGACGGCGGCGTAGCGAAGCAAGCCGGGTTATTTGCTAGTAAAGTATATATATTCTTGATCAGCATGATGAGCCGAGTTGATATAGCCATGTCCGTCTGTTTCTATGCGATTTCCTCTGTCAGTTTGAAAGCTATCTTCACGAAACTTACCACGAAGTCTTGTAACACCAATACGCTGCACAAGTATGAAAAAAAGCCGGATCGGAAAACTATAGCATAAAGCTGCCATAAAAACGATCGGTCGAAAAACTTGTTTTAGTAAGAAAAACTTTTTTGTTTTAAATGGAATCGGCATCAGACTTCGTATTTATAAGTTTTCTGTGCTTTTTCATAATTTCACCAAGTTTGTTCGAAACCGGAAGACTGTATAGTACACTTCGGCTCGGCTCGAAGTTTTGTATACCCTTCGAAATTGTTTTTCTAAATAAGACTACTTTTCGGACCTTACTTTTCTATGGGAGCTATACTATATGTGGGAAAGGAATATGATCACATAGACATGAGTCTAATGCCAACCGACAACACATCTAGTAACAAAAAATATAAACATAGAAAGTCAGTCTTCTCCCATCTGTGATAGCAAACAGTACAAAATTATAACAATAAAATTGGGTTCAGAATAATCTATTTGGACTTGGTTATTTTTATGCAAAACTAATAATATCAGGTTCCACATATTTGGGGGCTCAACCGTAGCGAAGAAGACGACGAGAACAGCAAGAAGACAAAGAAGTACAGCAGGACGCTAAGACGGGCGGAGCGCTGTTAAACGACGGGTTCGAATAACTGTTAAGAGGTACAGCAGGACGCTAAGACGGGCGAAGCGCTGTTAAACGACGGATTTGGATAACTGTGTGGTAAGACGTTCGGCCTAAGACGAGGGTTGTGAGGACTTAAACCAACGTAATCTAACATCTTGCTGTTAAATCAAATAAAGCCATTATGTCGCGGCTTGCGGAGTTTAAGAATATTCATGAGATGCTACACAGGGAGAAGAAGAGAAATGTGATGCTTTTACATAAATTTATTTTCGAGGCGGAAGGAGATCGAGGGAACCGAGAACGTTTGCGGAATTTTGAGGGGTTCGATTATGACGAGAAAGTTGCACCGTTCTTTGACAAAAGGGATTACATAAGAGAAAATCTTTCCAACAGTGATCTGGCGATTATAGCAACCTACTAAATTTACAACATAACGGACTTGATCTCACATTGCACATATTTCGGAATCTAAAGAAAGGAAATTTGCTTCCTAACAGCACTGATGACGAACAGGATAATGATGATAATGAAATTGGTAAAGACGGAGACGCCGGTACCGAAGCAGAGCGTTCGGAAGCAAACATTCATATCGACGTGAATTCCAATAGATCCGGTCATGAATATGTTAACTGCAGCGCAAACAAAAGTTATGGTATGTTGCGTAATCAATTTACAGAGATAGAAAGGAATGAAGCTGCTCAAGCAGCTTTTAATTTTCGCGACCTTGAAGATTCAATTCGTGTCTTTAGTGCAGATAGTACTCTCTCAGTTGAAGTGTGGATCGCCGAATTCGAAGATATTGCATCTATGATGCACTGGGATGACCTTCAGAAGTTTATTTTCGCCAAACGATCTCTTAAAGGCTTAGCGAAAATGTTCATAATGTCTGAACGAGGAATCAGAAATTGGCAAACATTGAAGGAGTCACTTGTTAGTGAATTTCAAACTAATGTTAATATTGCACAGCTGCATACATTGATGTCACAGACCAAAATGAAAAGTCTCAAAACATACAAGAATACTTTTTGGAAATGAAGAAATTAGCTGTAAGTGGTAACATTGAGGATAGTTCATTAATGCAGTACGTGATCGATGGGATATGCGACTTAAGTGTCAATAAATACATCCTGTGTAACGCAAAAACTTTAAAAGAATTTAAAGAAAAGTTAAAGTGCTATGAGATAATACGGAAAAAATCAGATAATTTTGATGGTAAAAGGAAAAGTTTGCCGAACACGAAAAGCACTACTCCTGATACAGAATTGAAGTGCTTTAACTGTGGCACAAAAGGTCATACTTCGGACAAATGTGAGAACAAATCTAAGGGTAGAAAATGCTTCAATTGCAATGAATTTGGTCATATCGCAAAAGATTGTATGTTTACAAAAAATGATTCCGGTTTGAAACGAAGCAACACTCGCAAATTAACTGCAGATCAAAAGACAATGAACAAAGATGTAAGCATTCAAAACGAAAAGTTTGAAGCATTGATAGTTGTGGGAAAGGAATATGATCACATAGACATGAGTCTAATGCCAACCGACAACACATCTAGTAACACAAAATATAAACATAGAAAGTCAGTCTTCTCCCATCTGTGATAGCAAACAGTACAAAATTATAACAATAAAATTGGATTCAGAATAATCTATTTGGACTTGGTTATTTTTATGCAAAACTAATAATATCAGGTTCCACATATATAGATGTCCGATTTCGACCAAACTTAGAGCAATCATGGAATCGCATTACAAACTGTTAATTGAGCAATTTTGAGGTTATCACAATTGAAACCAAAAAGTTTTCCTTACTATAACTTCTTTTTCGACCGATCAATTATACTGCAGCTATATACTATAGTCATCCGATTTAAACAAAACTTTGTAGAAATGTGAAAACGTATACATAAGAAATATATGCCAACATAAGAGACGTTTCCATTAAAAACAAAAAAGTTTTTCTCACAAGTTTTTCGACCGATCGTTCCTATGGCAGCTATATGCTATAGTCATACGATTTTCACAAAACTTTGAAGAATCGTGTGAGAGCATATAAAACAAATACATGCCAATTTTAAGGCCATTTTCATTGAAAACAAAAAAGTTTTTTTCAGCTAAGACTAATTTTCTATGACAGGTATACTATATAAATGTCCGATTTCGACCAAATTTGGTGGAATTATGGAAAAGCTTAGTAAACTAATAAATACGAAGTTTGGAGGCGTTTCCATTGAAAACAAAAAAGTTTTTCTCACTAAAACTAGTTTTTCGACCGATCGTTCCTATGACAGCTATATGCTTTAGCCATGCGATTCGGCCGGTTCCGACAAATGTGCAGCGTATTTGTACCGGAAGACTTCATGCAAAGTTTGGAGAAAGATAGTTAGTTATAGCTACTCCGGCTTGGTTTTCTCACTTATTTTATCCTTTATGTAATACCCAAGAGAATTATGGCAAACATTTCTTGGGCAGGTATCCGATCCTAAAAATCGAACTTAGAAAACTGCATTGTAGGAAGCCCTCATTTTGTAGCCTCATCATCTAGCTGTAAGAAGACTTTGTTGAGATTAGATTCATGACGTTGCTTGATGTGCTTTTTTTAACTTTTATTTATTAAATTAATTTTTGTGTTCGGCTAAGCGCCTTCCCCAAATATCTCAAAATAATAGTCAAATTTAAATAGCCATTAACGTAAAGATAATTGCAACCCTCGCTCTCATTTGTCGCTTTACTTGCTCTTCTTTTCGCCTTTGTTTTGCTGCTTGCCGTCTGCATGCAAAGCTGCGCCGGCAACTTTGGCCGCTGCGCACAGTCGAAATTCGTAATTCATTGTAACCGGCAGGGATCATGTCTGATCTGCCTGGCGCGTTGTCCAATAATTAATTTGCAACTTTAACTAAATCAAACTGTCGCTAAATCGAACAACAAACTTGAATAAACATTGTTAAACCCTTTGTACATACAAATCTCTCGTCTAATCATTTGGTGGCCAAATTTCGTGGTCAATTATTTGCTGGCTATTTTAGCCAAAGGCTAGTGAAAAAGCTCACTAGTCCAACATTTGGAGGCCCCGGCGAGATAAAAAACATAATTAAATTTGAACAATAACAATTTGTGGCTCGTTTGTGATTTACAAAACCAACAAATATACATATGTATATACGTGCGAATATTTGGTGTCTGCTTGACGCGCGCGCGCACACACACACACACATACAAGCATACAAGTAGCGGTTCCTTGTTTCTCGTTCCTTCATTCTCGCTAACTTCGAATTCTGTGAACAGAACGGTGTCGCTCAAACAGTTTTTTCTTTCGTTCGTTTCGCTAGTTTGGCACATACATACTGACATTAACCGTTGTTAAAATGCCTGATGAAAACCACGTTTCGATTGCACCCCCGCAAAACAGGGTGCCTTTTTTCAAGCGCAAAGCGTCTTCATTGTTAGAGCGTGTTAAAAACTTTGATCGTGCGTTAGCTGTGGACAAAATCGAATCAATCAGTGTTATTGACTTGGAAGTGCGTTTAAGGCTAATTGAACAAGCAAAAATCGGTTTTAATCTCGCACATAATTCGCTTGAAGAACTCGACTACAATGAAATTGGTAGTGTATTGCGAGATGAGTTCGATGAGTGTGTCGCTTCTTTAGAAGTACGCGTTCGGTCTAATTTGCAACGTCGTCAAGCTCAACCGCCGGCAAGTTCAACTTTTCGCCAAGATGAGTCTATGGAGCGGCAAACCGTAATCATGGCAAGCAGATCGCGCATCCCAGAGCTCAAGCTGCCGATGTTTTCTGGAGGATATACGGAATATGCAGATTTTTCATTCATGTTCACCTCAATCATCGACAAGGATCCGGATTTAACAAGTATTGAGAAACTCCAGCACTTGCGATCCTGTGTTCAGGGTCCGGCTTTGGATGCCATCAGAGCGCTGGAGATTTCTAGCAACAATTATACTGTTGCTTTGGAGTTGCTTAAAAAACGTTTTAGTAATAAACGACTTGTATTTCAGGCACACATCTGCG
The DNA here is from genome assembly GCA_018904265.1 of Lordiphosa collinella. Taxonomy (NCBI): domain Eukaryota; kingdom Metazoa; phylum Arthropoda; class Insecta; order Diptera; family Drosophilidae; genus Lordiphosa; species Lordiphosa collinella. The sequence continues at coordinate 133,850 of JAEIFV010000779.1, forward strand.
AGATTCTGGGGCTTGAGAGAGTGGAGTCATCTTCTGCTGTCAAACTTCGTCAGTTTTCGGACAAGCTGAATGCACACCTGCGTGCGTTGCAGGCAATGGGTTCCTCGCAGCAGATAGCTGGATGCATGATAGTGTACATGCTGCTACAAAAAATGGACAGTGCAACACAAGCGAAATGGGAGGAGCATGCGCCAATTGGAGAAATACCAACAGCGGAGCAGTTTACAGCGTTTCTTGATGCGCGGTGCCAGAAGTTGGAGAATGTGGAGCATGCTACGGCCACCTACGCGCCTAGTAACCAGGTTGGAAAGAACAACAAAACTAACAGCAGTAGAAGCTCATTTATGGCTACTAAATCTTCTGGTCCTGGTTGTGTATTTTGCGACAATTCTACCCATGCTATTTATTCTTGTACCCTTTTTGCCAATCTTTCGCCTTCACTTCGATTAAAGGAGGCCAAGAAGCTTGCTCTGTGCCTTAATTGCCTTAAAAAAGGGACATCAATTGCGAACATGCAAGTCTAGCTCTTGCCGAGAATGTGGTGCCAAGCATCATACCCTGCTGCATTTCAACAACTCTCAATCAGCTCAGGCACAGGGTGCCTTATCGCAGACTCATTCGTTGCCAATGCAAAATTCATCAAATTTGCCCTCATCTAACTCTCTTGTTGCCCAGAATCTCAGCAGTGATGTCGTGCTCTTAGCAACTGCCGTCATTTTGGTCAAAGATCGCGCTGGATCCCTTGTGCCATGTCGGGCACTTTTAGATTCAGGATCTCAATTGCATCTAGTGACCTCTAGCCTCGCTCAACAGCTACAGCTGAAAAAGACCAAGTCATCAGCTTCGGTAGCCGGTCTTGGTGATGCCAACTTTACTTCCGAGGGCTACACTGTTTACCTTAATTTGAAGTCGCAAGCATCGGACTATGATGCGAATATCGTTGCGTTGGTGGCTCCTAACATCACCGACCACCAGCCCAGTTTCTCGGTTGATATTGCAGATTGGAAAATCCCTCAAAACATTCAGTTAGCTGACTCGCAGTTCTTCAAGCCGCAGCGTATTGACCTGCTTATTGGGGCAAGTCTATTTTTTGATCTGCTCTGTGTGGGGCAAATCAAACTTGCAGAAGGATTACCATCACTCCAAAAAACTCGTTTTGGGTGGGTGGTATCTGGAGGTGGTCATCAGCCACGCAGGACAGCTTTGGTTGCTGCTCAGTCCTCGCCTAAAATGCCTCAGGAGACCCACGATCGAGTCGATGAGATGCTAAGGAGTTGTTTGGGAAATTGAAAATTGCAGTGAGTTTTCTGTTGAAACCAAGCAAGAGGACATCGACTGCGAAGCACATTTTAGGGACAATTTTGCTCGATTGCCATCAGGAGAATTTTCTGTAAGGTTGCCTGTAAAGCGAAATTTGGATATGCTGGGCGATTCGTATTCGCAAGCATATAGGCGTTTTCTCAATTTGGAACGTAAGTTACAACGTCATCCGAAGCTTAAGCAGCAATATTCAGCATTTATCAAAGAGTATCGGAAACTGAACCACATGTCTTTGGTGGAACCAGAGTTGCTGAATCGCTGCCTATTTTTTCTGCCACATCATTGTGTTATAAAGGATGATAGCACTTCGACCAGGCTTCGGGTCGTATTTGATGGTTCTGCAGTAACATCGACAGGTTTTTCGCTAAATGAAATTCTCATGGCAGGACCCACTATCCAACCAAAACTTCTAGAAACCTTGCTGAGATTTCGTTCGTTTCCAGTTGCACTCACTGGTGACATCTGCAAGATGTATCGGTGCGTTCGTGTTTCTGAACCAGATAGCTACATGCAGTGCATTTTATGGAGAGATTCTCCCCAGGAGGATATTCAAATCTATAGACTGGACACCGTGACGTACGGAACGAAGCCAGCGTCCTTCCTTGCGATTCGCTCTATGCATCAGTTGGCTGAAGAGGAGCAAGCGTCATTTCCAATTGGCTCTGCGGTAATACGTCACTGTTTCTACGTCGACGATTTAATGACTGGTGGTGAATCTGTAGAAGAAGTTCAGGAAATTCTGAGACAGACATCTGATCTGTTGGCTAAGGGAAACTTCCAAATCAGAAAGTGGTGTTCAAATGTGCCAGCCGTGCTGAGCGAGGTTCCTGACAAGGATAAGGAGACACTACTAAGGTTCGACGATGGCACTGATTTCACAAAGGCTCTTGGATTGGCCACCCAAGCACCCAAGCAGCTTTCCTTGAAGCCAACAAAGCGATCCTTGTTGTCAACAATTGCTCGGTTCTATGACCCCCTAGGATTGATTGGGCCTGTCATAACCAAGGCAAAAATATTCCTTCAGCAATTGTGGAAGGAGCAGCTCCATTGGGATGAAAGCCTTCCAGCAGCCCTTTCTTCAGCGTGGCTTAGTTTCTGCGAGAATTTGTCCAACTCTCAGCGCATCAGCTTTCCTCGCTTAACGCTAGTTCCCAATTCGAACATAGAAGTCCACGGTTTCTGCGATGCCAGCCTTAACGCGTATGGGGCATGCGTCTACATTGTCTCAAGGACAAATGCTGGAGCACAGGCGGAACTGCTGTGCGCGAAATCTCGGGTTGCACCGCTTAAGACTCTGACAGTCCCAAAGCTGGAGCTTTGTGGAGCTCTTTTGCTTTCCCAACTCATGAACGAGGTATTGAGTCTTCAATCGTTTGATGGACTGTTTTATTGCTGGACTGACTCGACAACTGCCTTGTCTTGGATTCGAAACGACCCAGCGCAGTTCAACGTCTTCGTGTCTCACCGAGTATCTAACATTCAAAGGTTGACTGGTGACATGGAATGGCACTATATACCAACGAACTTGAATCCAGCAGATATTTTGTCAAGAGGAGCCCTACCCTCGGAGCTCTTGCAGTCTCAACTTTGGTCCCATGGGCCACCGTTTCTTTGCGAGGAGAAGGATGAATGGCCATCGCCATCGGTGCAGAACATGCCATTACTGGAGCTTCGGAAAAGAGTCCTGCTTGCAGTTTGCCCATACGTCGATCTTTCTGAGGGGCGTAAGTTCGCCAATTCTTTCGACAAATTGCAGCGAACGTTTGGGTACGTTTTCAAGTTTCAGCAGCGCACGAAGTCTTCTGGGTTAACTGTAGCTGATATTTCTGGTGGTACACGGATTCTTCTTCGTTCGATACAGAGAGTACATCTTTGGGCTGACTATAAGGCAGTACGTGACAACAAGCAAGTTTCTTCATCAAGTTCTTTAGCGTCACTTACACCATTCATTGATGAAGATGGACTTCTTCGCGTTGGAGGAAGGCTTAGGAATTCATCACTTGATTTCAATGCTCGTCATCCAATCATTCTTCCAAGGTGTCATCCCGTCACAGCAGCTCTGATAGTGCATTTTCATGAACGCAATTTGCATGCGGGGCCTCGATCGCTGCTCGCACTCGTTCGACATCAATATTGGCCGATTGGTGGGCTCAGAACTGTGGCGAGAGTCGTTAATCGCTGTACCAGATGCTTCAGAGCTAGACCACGTCTACTTGAGCATATTATGGCCGACTTGCCAAAGGAGCGCGTTGATGGATCATATACATTTATGATAACTGGCGTGGATTTCTGTGGTCCGTTCTTTTACAAAAGCGAAGTCCGCACAAGGCCTCCCATCAAATGCTACATTTGCCTGTTCATTTGCTTTTCTACCAAGGCCGTGCACTTGGAGCTAGTGCAGGATTTATCTACGGCTTCGTTTCTATGCGCCCTAAAACGATTCATTTTTACTCGCGGTCGTCCTCGAGAGATCTGGTCGGACAACGCAACTAATTTTGTGGGAGCGAAAAACGAGTTGGCAGAATTGAAGCAGCTGTTCCTGGAGGATAAGCATCTGAAGGCGATCCAGGAGTTTTGCGTCGCCGATCAGATTGACTGGCGGTTTATTCCACCTCGCTCTCCGCACTTTGGAGGGCTTTGGGAGGCGGCTGTAAAAACAGCCAAGCATCATTTTTACCGTTCTGCTGCCAATTCCTTACTATATTTTGATGATTTGCGTACTCTTGTTTGTCATATCACCGCAATCATTAATTCACGTCCATTACTCCCAATTACAGAGCATCCCGATGACCTTGATGTCCTGACACCAGCACATTTTTTGGGTACTGCAAACCTCAGCTCATTCGCTGCTCCAGACATCACTGGATTGAACTTCAATCGCCTCAATCGATGGCAGAGGATTTGCTATCTTCAACAGACGTTCTGGGCGCGCTGGCGAGAAGAGTACCTCACGCTTCTTCAGCAGAGGTCGAAATGGAGAGCTGATCTACCTGGGATTGGTGTTGGCGACGTCGTTCTCGTCAAAAACGAGAACTTACCTCCACTCAAGTGGCCACTGGCTAGGGTGACCAAACTCATCGTCGGAGGAGATGGCGTTGCCCGGGTTGCGGAATTGAGAACTGCCACTGGTACTACGACAAGAGCTGTCGCCAAGCTGTGTTTGCTGCCCAAGAAGGATGTTGAAGGCCCGAGTCCTCCAACGGGGGGAATATGTTCGGCTAAGCGCCTTCCCCAAATATCTCAAAATAATAGTCAAATTTAAATAGCCATTAACGTAAAGATAATTGCAACCCTCGCTCTCATTTGTCGCTTTACTTGCTCTTCTTTTCGCCTTTGTTTTGCTGCTTGCCGTCTGCATGCAAGCTGCGCCGGCAACTTTGGCCGCTGCGCACAGTCGAAATTCGTAATTCATTGTAACCGGCAGGGATCATGTCTGATCTGCCTGGCGCGTTGTCCAATAATTAATTTGCAACTTTAACTAAATCAAACTGTCGCTAAATCGAACAACAAACTTGAATAAACATTGTTAAACCCTTTGTACATACAAATCTCTCGTCTAATCATTTGGTGGCCAAATTTCGTGGTCAATTATTTGCTGGCTATTTTAGCCAAAGGCTAGTGAAAAAGCTCACTAGTCCAACATTTTGAATTAGTTATTTTAAAGGGAAAGTAATGACAAATCTTTTTTTGTTGCAACAATAATTTTGGATTTTAGAATCTAAATTCAAGTTTCACGGTTTTCTATGTTAATTTTCGGGAATTGAACGGTAAATTGCCACGAACCAAAAAAATCTCCATTAAATTTAAGTTATGTATAATTTCCACTGAAAATGAAAAAACATAGTATTGGTTGGGAAATTATAATTAATACAAAAAAAATATATTTACAATATAAAACTTAAGTGTGTGATGGTGGAGTTCAAAATGTTACTATTTTCTCATTTGTTTTCTTATAATATTTGTCAAACTGTTGAAAACTTTTAGGCTTTAACAAATACAATTATTTTTGAATTTCAAAATTTATTCCAACTTTATCAACATGTTACAATTCTACATTATGGTTGTAAGGGACCGAAAATGCTGGAGAGAGTGAAGAACATTTGTTTGCACGCCTCTGTATGGGTAAATATATGCAATAATAAGGTATGTAAATATTAAATGTAAAATTCTATGCGAGAGAGTAAGGTCCGACTGATCATTCTTTTTTTTTTTTTTGATACAATTACAATTTTAAAGAAATCATAAGAAAGAGTTATAAACATAATTCGAATCAATGAATCGAAAACATGCTTCGAGAATTCGAATCAATGAATCGAAAACATGCTTCGAGATTTTCCAAGTTATATACACTAGCTTGTCGCCATTAAAATGTTGACAAAAAAAATTGTTCAAACAACAAATCTTTAAATTTGTATCGGATAATAGTATAACTGAAAGCTTTCAATAAATCATAAGTCAAATGTTCAAATGTAGTTTGGCTTAAATATTTTGACGAAATTTACAAATAGATATATTCTCAGCAAAGAACCTCACATATTAAAAGCATGATTGATTCTGGAAATGTTTTTCACTCTGAACCCGAAACTTGCTTTTATCATGGCATAGCATCATATTGAGGGTATACAAGGAATCATCAAAAACTTTTTCATTATAACTTTATCTCCTGAAATGATTATAATATTGAAAATATTAAGGTAAGAATTATACAATGCAAAAATCAAGTTTTTAAAACTATTGTTTTTTTTTAGAAAAAATGCTGGGAAAATGAATAAATTGGCCTTTTTCTGCATTTTTAGGTACAATAATTTAGAAATGTGGAATTTCTTAAGACAGATTAGGGTTCCGCGTGATAAGCTTATCTAGAACCAACCATTCGTTTAGCATTTGAGGTTCAATGCTGCCAACCTACATATAAACAATTTGATTTATATTTGTTTTTTAGCTCAAGTAGCTAAATGTGCACTACTTATTTTTTATTGATAGCTTACTTTTGCACAAATTTTGTTTGACAGATATGGTTATTTATTCAAATTTCTTTGTCCAAATAATTGTGCCGACTAGAGTATAAAGAAACCTAATTTTTAACTTCAAAACACAAAAAAAAATGTATTTTAACTACTGTCGGTTAACCCCTTTCTCCCCTAAATGTGTGATTCTAGGATTTCGTTACAAAATGCAAATTAATTGTTTCTGCTGTGGGCTTTCTTTTCCATCACTTGATACTACCAGATTGTCACTTTTGCTCCTCAAAGTTGAGTGACCGCGGCATCAAGGAGAGATTCTTTAGACAGGCATAGGCCTGCTTCTCCATGAACAGTTGGTCTTTGGTTTTGCCGCAGGCAACGCGCGCCCATTTCGGATCAATGACATGCTCGTACGTCCCACGATCCGGACCCGACCTATTTCGAACACCGCCGCCACTGCTACGGCTGTATGGCATATTGTTCTCTTTCCTTCCCTCGTCGAACAGATCTTGTTCGCTGCACAACGTATCATCCTTCATAATGCAGTTGCTGGGGGAGGCGAGGAATTTGCTCGGCGTCTCCATCTCGAAAGGTTGCGTCTTTTTACCGCTGGACATAAAGTTGGCGCTCCAGCTGGTGACCAGCGATTTGCGGGCACGTTTCGGAGGCGGCGACTCGGCCTTCACCGCGCCACCGCCAGACGGACCATCGCGCTCAACGCTAGTCTGCGTCGTTTCCGAATCGTTTAACTGCTCCTTGATGATGATTTCATTAAGATCCTCGACCAGACTGGATGGACTAGAGGGCTCGTAGCGACGTCCGTCCCGCTTCTTTCCAATAGCAGCTAGGGCATTCTTGAATGGAGTAGGTGTCCGCGGGCCAATCATGCCTGAATCGATAAATTTTAATTAAGGATTAGTAATCTTTACATTTATATAAATGTGAATATATGTACGAGGTGTGTTCAAAGTAAAAGGTGAATTTTGAATTTTTTTGAAAAGTACTTATTTATTCATCAATATTCATTTTGACCCCTTCAAAGTAATCGCCCTCGGATATAATACACTTGTGACAACGCATTTTCCAATCCTCGAAGCAGTTCTGAAATGCGCTTTTCGGTATCTCCATCAGCTCGATTTTTGATTCTGACTTGAACTCATTAATTGTGGCAAAACGCGTTTCTTTCATTGGTCTCAGCAGTTTTGGGAATAGGAAAAAGCCGCAGGGAGCCAAATCTGGTGAATACGGTGGTTGAGGCATAATTCACCACACCATTGTGACCCGTTTGGGCAAACGTGATTAACCTTTTCAGTTTTGCAAAACAAACTACAAATCGAATTTGGCTGCTAGTGCAAACATATGATAAACATATGTGTCCTAATATAACAAAAACCAAATATCGATAATCAATTGGAGGTGCCCATGAAGGTGGCAATGGAGGTGGACATGTAGGTAGACCTGTAGGTGGCCATGGAGGTGGACCTGGAGGTGGAAAATGGTCCAAGAACCGCAATATTTGCCAAATTCTTAATTTCGGTGAAATTTTGGGGATTTGTTAGACTTGCCCGGGGGAAAGAAATGGGAGGGAAACGGTCCAAAAAACGCGATATTTGCAAAATTTTTGATTTCAGTGAAACTTAGTGGAATTGTGGAAGCTTGTCCGGGAAGGTTTCTAAGTTGAAGAAATGGGCGGGAAATGCTTCAAAAACTGCGATATTTGCAAAATTCTTAATTTCGGTGAATCATTGGGGAATGGTGTACAACTTGCCGGAAAGGTTTCTAAGTTGAAGACTTGCCGAAAAGGTTTCTAAGTTGAAGAAATGGGCCGAAAATGGTGCACAAACCGCGAAATTTGACAAATTATAGCGTTCATCCGATTGCAATGAAACTTTGAGGAATGGTTCGAGAATTTGTGGAAAATGTCCCAAAATGTGTGTTCAAGGTCAATCCTTATTTGTGCGCTGATCTTTATCAAATTGGGTTTGTAAGCATTAAATTTTAAAAGTTCACCAACAAGATCAGAGGTGTCAGGTGAGACTTTATTTTTAACCGCGGGCGGGGCATTAGAGTTAATCTCAATTTGTAAAATCCACCCCAAGTCGGAAAAGAAAAACTAAAACCGATATCGGTAAAAATAGCTTAACTGACTGCGGCGTACGACCCTTTTTAGATTTTTAAAAGTTTTGATGTGACAACGTCTGTCAGTTTAATCGCAAAAACGCTGCACAAGTATGAAAAAACCCGGGGCGGAAAACAATAGCATAAAGCTGCCATAAAAACGATCGGTCGAAAAACTTGTTTTAGTAAGAAAAACTTTTTGCGGTGACAAGTTTTAAAATTTATTTGAGCCGGCTGCATGAACGAAAAAACATGACGTATGTGTCGTTACCTCGCTTTGTCGTTACCTCGCTTTGTCGTTACCTCGCTTTGTCGTTACCTCGCATATATAGCTCAGCAGACCAACGCATTGTTGTTGTTTCAACAGGCCAACACTCTCTGTGAGCTGTGCTTAGTTGTAATTAGACATTTGTAAACAGAGAGAGTGGCTCTCAGTAGACTCAGCAGACCAACGCATTGTTGTTGTTTCAACAGGCCAACACTCTCTGTGAGCTGTGCTTAGTTGTAATTTTACATTTGTAAACAGAGAGAGTGGCTCTCAGTACGCTCTCCCTGTGAAGAGACGATCAACGGAAAAAAAGCTTCTACGCATATTTTGTTTTGGTTATAAGCAGATATAAAGTTTCTGGTCTAACGGAAATCGAATTGACAAGAAAATTTTTGCGAGTGCTGCTTATAAAATGAATTTCGGAGCGTAAACAATAATTAATATTGTTTAAAAATTTGTTATATTGCTAATCCTATTGATATGTTCGTCTTCCTTTTTAGCATAGTAATGTTGAAAGGAGTATTAAGGGCGAAAAAATTGTATTTCAATTATTCATTGTTTTATAGCGAATTAAAGATACGATGACATGCAGATGGCATAGAATTCCATTTAACCAAAAAAATGAGTGCAAAAATAGTCAGTATTCTTCGGGAAAATCGATCAGATACAGGAAAGGTACATTATAAGAAACATATAAACAATACAATGGGAAATTCACTAATCAAACTTAAATACACCGAGCACAATTGGAGACTATGCTGTGATTTTGAGATTGAATCGGTATTACATCGAATCGGAAATACATGGAATATATGGATTTATTGCCTGTGTAGGGCACTATCACTGCGCTACAAAATCCCGCCAAAAAATAAATGTATACATTTTGTTTCTTCACACTTTCTTTGGAGCCTTCCCCACGCGACATTTTCCAGAAATGCATTGAAAATTATTAAAATTATTTTAAGACTTACACTTTACCAAAACTTTAACAAAAGATCAGATCAAGGAAAGGAAGAAACGGTGTTTATAGCTTTCTGGGTAGTATAAAAAAGACCTAACTATGCCAAGTTTGTTAACCAAATGTTGGCTGACTGTTTAAATTGGAATATATGCTAATCAGATTTTCCAGGGTTTAAAAAAAGATTCAGATACAAATATTTTTGGACCAAAAACTATGCCAATTTAAGACTTTTTTGACATTCATATTACTTAAGACTTAAAAGTGTACATCCTTTAAAATTAAGTGTTAATTTGTGATTTCCAATTACCTCCTTCTCTATATACATACAAATCTATTAAACAAATGAAATTAAAATTTTCTTTTGAAAAATGCTACCATTCCATCAGTATTTTCTTAAGAAGTTGTCACGTTCAACTATCGTCAGTAAACCGACTTAGTACAGACAACCAATTTTTTTTGTTTTAAATGAATCGAATCAGCACACTTCGTCTTTATAAGTTTTTTGTGCTTTTTAATAATTTAACAAATTTTTTTCAAAACGGGAAGAATATATAATACCCTTCGGCTTCGCTTTTTTTTTTTGTATACCCTTCGAAATTGTTTTTCTAAATAAGACCTTACTTTTGGCTTGGTATACTATATGTGGGAAAGGAATATGATCACATAGACATGAGTCTAATGCCAACCGACAACACATCTAGTAACACAAAATATAAACATAGAAAGTCAGTCTTCTCACATCTGTGATAGCAAACAGTACAAAATTATAACAATAAAATTGGGTTCAGAATAATCTATTTGGACTAATAATATCAGGTTCCACATATTTGGGGGCTCAACCGTAGCGAAGAAGACGACGAGAACAGCAAGAAGACAAAGAAGTACAGCAGGACGCTAAGACGGGCGGAGCGCTGTTAAACGACGGGTTCGAATAACTGTTAAGAGGTACAGCAGGACGCTAAGACGGGCGAAGCGCTGTTAAACGACGGATTTGGATAACTGTGTGGTAAGACGTTCGGCCTAAGACGAGGGTTGTGAGGACTTAAACCAACGTAATCTAACATCTTGCTGTTAAATCAAATAAAGCCATTATGTCGCGGCTTGCGGAGTTTAAGAATATTCATGAGATGCTACACAGGGAGAAGAAGAGAAATGTGATGATTTTACATAAATTTATTTTCGAGGCGGAAGGAGATCGAGGGAACCGAGAACGTTTGCGGAATTTTGAGGGGTTCGATTATGACGAGAAAGTTGCACCGTTCTTTGACAAAAGGGATTACATAAGAGAAAATCTTTCCAACAGTGATCTGGCGATTATAGCAACCTACTAAATTTACAACATAACGGACTTGATCTCACATTGCACATATTTCGGAATCTAAAGAAAGGAAATTTGCTTCTTGATGCTGATCCAATTCCTAACAGCACTGATGACGAACAGGATAATGATGATAATGAAATTGGTAAAGACGGAGACGCCGGTACCGAAGCAGAGCGTTCGGAAGCAAACATTCATATCGACGTGAATTCCAATAGATCCGGTCATGAATATGTTAACAGCAGCGCAAAGAAAAGTTATGGTATGTTGCGTAATCAATTTAATTTTCGCGACCTTGAAGATTCAATTCGTGTCTTTAGTGCAGATAGTACTCTCTCAGTTGAAGTGTGGATCGCCGAATTCGAAGATATTGCATCTATGATGCACTGGGATGACCTTCAGAAGTTTATTTTCGCCAAACGATCTCTTAAAGGCTTAGCGAAAATGTTCATAATGTCTGAACGAGGAATCAGAAATTGGCAAACATTGAAGGAGTCACTTGTTAGTGAATTTCAAACTAATGTTAATAGTGCACAGCTGCATACATTGATGTCACAGACCAAAATGAAAAGTCTCAAAACATACAAGAATACTTTTTGGAAATGAAGAAATTAGCTGTAAGTGGTAACATTGAGGATAGTTCATTAATGCAGTACGTGATCGATGGGATATGCGACTTAAGTGTCAATAAATACATCCTGTGTAACGCAAAAACTTTAAAAGAATTTAAAGAAAAGTTAAAGTGCTATGAGATAATACGGAAAAAATCAGATAATTTTGATGGTAAAAGGAAAAGTTTGCCGAACACGAAAAGCACTACTCCTGATACAGAATTGAAGTGCTTTAACTGTGGCACAAAAGGTCATACTTCGGACAAATGTGAGAACAAATCTAAGGGTAGAAAATGCTTCAATTGCAATGAATTTGGTCATATCGCAAAAGATTGTATGTTTACAAAAAATGATTCCGGTTTGAAACGAAGCAACACTCGCAAATTAACTGCAGATCAAAAGACAATGAACAAAGATGTAAGCATTCAAAACGAAAAGTTTGAAGCATTGATAGTTGTGGGAAAGGAATATGATCACATAGACATGAGTCTAATGCCAACCGACAACACATCTAGTAACACAAAATATAAACATAGAAAGTCAGTCTTCTCCCATCTGTGATAGCAAACAGTACAAAATTATAACAATAAAATTGGATTCAGAATAATCTATTTGGACTTGGTTATTTTTATGCAAAACTAATAATATCAGGTTCCACATATATAGATGTCCGATTTCGACCAAACTTAGAGCAATCATGGAATCGCATTACAAACTGTTAATTGAGCAATTTTGAGGTTATCACAATTGAAACTAAAAAGTTTTCCTTACTATAACTTCTTTTTCGACCGATCAATTATACTGCAGCTATATGCTATAGTCATCCGATTTAAACAAAACTTTGTAGAAATGTGAAAACGTATACATAAGAAATATATGCCAACATAAGAGACGTTTCCATTAAAAACAAAAAGTTTTTCTCACAAGTTTTTCGACCGATCGTTCCTATGGCAGCTATATGCTATAGTCATACGATTTTCACAAAACTTTGAAGAATCGTGTGAGAGCATATAAAACAAACACATGCCAATTTTAAGGCCATTTTCATTGAAAACAAAAAAGTTTTTTTCAACTAAGACTAATTTTCTATGACAGGTATACTATATAAATGTCCGATTTCGACCAAATTTGGTGGAATTATGGAAAAGCTTAGTAAACTAATAAATACGAAGTTTGGAGGCGTTTCCATTGAAAACAAAAAAGTTTTTCTCACTAAAACTAGTTTTTCGACCGATCGTTCCTATGACAGCTATATGCTTTAGCCATGCGATTCGGCCGGTTCCGACAAATGTGCAGCGTATTTGTACCGGAAGACTTCATGCAAAGTTTGGAGAAAGATAGTTAGTTATAGCTACTCCGGCTTGGTTTTCTCACTTATTTTATCCTTTATGTAATACCCAAGAGAATTATGGCAAACATTTCTTGGGCAGGTATTCGATCCTAAAAATCGAACTTAGAAAACTGCATTGTAGGAAGCCCTCATTTTGTAGCCTCATCATCTAGCTGTAAGAAGACTTTGTTGAGATTAGATTCATG
>JAEIFV010000780.1:0-146932 GCA_018904265.1 Lordiphosa collinella
ATAAATTGACGGTGCTGAGAGCGAGAGAGATAATTGTTCTCATTTCTTGCTCGCGCTCTCAGTTTTTTGGCTCCCCGCACTTCCCTCGCCATCAAGCTCGAAGTCGAGAACGATTGTTTCTTGGATCCAAGAAGATTTCTTCTTAAAAAAACCAAGAAGAAAAATACTAAAACCAAGAAGAATTCGTTCTCGCCGATTCGTTCTACATTTCTCTGGGTGTAGTTGTGTTTACGACCTTTATGCTGTTAACTTGCAGTTTTTAGCTTGCTCAAGGTTTTGTTATGTTTTCTCATAACTTTAAGCAGAGACACGCAACACCACAAAGGAGGCTTGGTAGATCGGACAGCTTTCTTATGAGGGATCCTCACTCATTAGCGATCTTCGTATAAAATGTCTATCAAAAAAGCAGTCCCTCCATGCCCGCGGCGCAAAAAGAGCAATAAGAATTGAGTACCGAGTATCGAATGCTGAGTACCGAGCTCTTAGTATCGAGTACTTAGAATCGATTTCTTAGATCCGAGTACTAAGGTTTGAACACTGAACATCCAGCACTTAGTATCGAGTGCTCAAAATCAAGCACTTAGAATCAAGTACTGAATATTGAATACTTAGTATCCAGTACTTGGGGAAAACACACTTTGCGATGAGCAAAAGTAGATGGTTTTTAAAAAATTCAGAAAAAAAGTATAAGAGATTTTTTATTTTTGTTTTTTTATTAAATAGTTAATGAATGAAAGGAAAATACAAAATTTTTTTTGTCAATATGAGGGCTGTTCAGAAAGTTATCGGCCTCCGAAAAATGATGAATAAAAAAAAGGTGCCCACATGGTGACCATGGTTGCAGCACTTGGGATGATCTGAAAAAAAAAGAAAAATGCGGTTATGTTTAGAACTAATGTGGCTATCGTTCGGCCCTCCGAAAAAAAAATTGAAAATTTTTTTGACAAAATGGCGGACATTTGAAAACAAAAATTTTTTTTGGCCTTTTTTTTTGTAGTGTAGTGTAAAAAAAGTACACTTAAAATATAGGTATCCAAAAGTTGGAGGGCCGAACGATAGCGACGACAATTCTGCGTCGTATAAGCCCTTCCGGAGCAAAATCGGTCCACTGGTTTCCTCTGAATCGTGGCCACCAGTTTGAAAAACGTGGTTTCGAGATAAACGCGTTTAAAGTTTGCAGTTGCTAGGCAAATCGGGTCACTTTGGGTCATTAAAAGGCTATATCTTCTAAACTATTTCGAATTTTTGAAAATCCTTTTAGGGGGATATTTTTGAATATCCAAGCTACAAAAATATGCAAAAAAGTCGAAAAACTTTTTTCCGCAAAGTGTTTTCCCCCCTTAAGCTAATTCTCACACGTCGGGGTCACCACTTACCAAAGAGAAAATTTTAGTTTCTTCTTTACGTCGGGGTCACCACTTGTGTCAATATACCTCAACCCATTCACTGAAGAGTGCAACATACAAAAATAAAAAAAAATGCAGTGCAAATTACTTTGACTTTCGTTTGCGCTTTTCGCCATTTTTGGCCATTTTGGCTGCCGAGTGCAAAGCGCAAAATGTTTATAATTAAACTTTAATGTGTATTTAATGAGCTGGGAGCCGCCAGAGAGCCTTGAGAAAAACATTTCAACATAAAAACACAGAAAAAAAAACAAATGCCAGTTGGTCCACGAAACGAATATGAATATGGAAATATGAAAAGTCGCCAACAACTTGAACTGGAAACTGGAAACTTGATCCTCTTGATAATATAAATTTAATCGTTCGCTTAATTGTCTTCATATGAAACCAACTAAATGGTGTTAAAACTTTTGCAAACAAATTGCAACTAGTTGTAAGGAGACGACGATGACGATGGAGACGATGACTTGTGAACAAAATTTTGTAAACGCCACTCGAGCCACTTCAAATTGCAAGTTGCTGCCACTGATACCGCCTAAGCAAAGTTTAGCAGCCAAAACTTGCCACACACACATACATGGAGAGCTTCTCCGTCTGGGCTGGACGAGTGCGGGTTATGTCCTGGGCTTTAGGCCAAAAGTTTTTGCTAACAAATGAAATGCTGCTTAAAAATTTATGGTAAACCATATGGAGTCAAAAAGGGATGCAGAGGAGGACAACAACGTGTAATTGGCCAAATTGGACAATAGTTCCCTGAAGCTGCTTTTTGTTGCTGAATTATAAATGAAATTTGTTGTAAGATTTGTTCTGATTTATATATAGTCCTCCATAATTTCATTGAAGCTAAATATTTAGCCGTCTGCCTTGTCATCAAAAAAAGTGTAGCATACTTAGGTGGGCATCAGCAAATGCACTCAAATGGGACACACATTAGTCGGTTGGCACTTCATAATCACATTGATAGCCTCTTACCCATTAATAGAACAAAAAAAAAAAAAACACACACAAACCAAAAAGAATGATAAAAGTTTGCTCCAAAAACTTTTGCTACTTACTTTTACAGTTATTATTGAAAGCTGCAAAAACTTTGGCTTATTTCATTACGCCCAAAACTTTTCATTACGAGCAAACGAGTGTAAGAGAGAGAGCGTGAGCATAAGAGAGATCCATCCATTCTCTCTTATCAATGCGGAAAGTTTTGTTAAGGCAACAAAGTGAGGAAAAACTTGAACCAAAAACTATAACCGACATATCATGTGACCTCTCCAAAAAAAAGCCATTTGAAACGTCAACCAAATTGAATTGAGGCTCAGTAATGGCCCTGATAATTGGCCCAAATGGTATGATGCGTGGCCAGGGGGTGGGGCACACATGTCCGACTGTCTGTCAATTGAATTGCGTTTGACGTGTGAGCTTTTTAAGCTTTTTTATTACATTTATGGCAGTTGAGTGCTCGACTCCACTCGGCTTCGACCCATATCAAATATGAAAATGGATTTGTTTGATTAATAGAACAATAACAATAATAATATGCGTGTCCGTGTCCCTTCTTATCAAACGGGCACTTATTAATTGCCCACTAATTGCCGCCAGTCACGCAACAGCAGCCACCACAGATAACTTCTAGGTATATACTTTTCGTTATACATACATACATATAGATATGTTTTTATGCTCGAAAGAGAGAAAAAAAAATGCAAATTAATTTGCACCACAAACTTCAGGCAACACAAACATTTTCACACCATAACCAAATTAAAAGTTCTGCCAACTAAAAAACAATTTGTAAGCCAAAGTTGCTGCCACACAGTCAACACAACGCAAAAGGAGTCAGTGCGAGGGGGAGGGGGGGGGAGGGAGTTGTTCCCGTGGGGCATTTAGTTGTTGTTGTTGTTGTCTTATCTAATCAGCGCAGTTGGCTGACTTTTTTTATAGATTTTTTTTTATATATTTGAAATTGAATTGAATCTAACATCATTTATGGGCGCAGATTTTAAAGAAAAACAAATTACTGCCAACTTGTGGCATATAAGAAAAATAGAGCTGCCAACTTGTACCATTTGATGATTTTCGTATCCATTTGGACTGGATATGACTTTATCTATTAACTGGATCTTACAGAAACATATACATTTCAAATTGCCTTTTTCTGTGTGGGAAACTAAACCAAATCAGCCTTTACTTTGGAAGGACTGCCAAATTGTTGTGAAGAAAATAATAATGTTCGACCTGAAATCTTAAACTTTAAGAGACTCCGTTCTTATTTTGTTTCTATTTTTGTTTTAACAGACCGAATCCTGTCGCTTGCGCCTATTTTCTCCCCCACTATAATTTAATGATTACGTTTAGAAATAAGCAAAAAAATTGGTAAATCACCGTAAATTTTTAAAAATAATGGAAAATAATGGAAAGTAATGTTTCCATTATTTTTCCATTATTATCCATAATTACCATTATTTTCATTATGGCCATAACGGTTTTCAATAAATGTTTCATTATCCGCGATTAAAGGATATTAAAGACATATATTTGAGAGACTGGTGTTTGCATGCAAACGCAGGACCCCTTAAGCCAAGCACGGCGGGAAGTAAATAAACGATTCTTTGCCCAGAATGTTAACAGAACAGCGAACTGGGTCAAACAATAAAGCCGTTCCTATCTCACTTTTAATTTGACACTTTAAGGACTGCCAACTTGTGGAAGTTTAAATACGGGGTTCAGGAAAGAGGTTTGGCTTATTTTTTTTAAAAGTACGTTCATGCTCAAAGTAAACGCCCTCAGATATTATACACTTGTGCCAACGCTTTTTCCAATCCTCGAAGCCCTTCTGAATTGCGCTTTTCGCTATGGCCATCAGCTCGTTCTTCGATTCTGACTTGATCTCTTAAATTGTGGCAAAACGCTTTCTTTTCATTGGTCTCTTCAGTTTTGGGAATAGAAAAAAGTCGCAGGGAGCCAAATCTGGAGGATACGGTGGTAGAGGCATGATTACGGTGTTGTTTTGATAATGAACAAGCATGTGTGAGCTGGTGCATTATCGTGATGCAGAATCCACGACTTGTTTTTCCACAATTCCGATCGTTTGAGCCGTATTGCTTCTCGCAAACGTTGCATAACTTCCTTGTAGTATTCCTTATTAACTGTACGACCTCTTGGCAGGAACTCATGATGCACCACACCATTGTAATCAAAGAAAACAGTAAGCAAAACCTTCACATTTGATCAAACTTGACGTGCTTTTTTTGGTCTTGGCGCATCTTGATTGGGCCTTGGTTTCGAAGTCATAACCATATACCACGTTTTTCACCAGCTATGACCCGTTTGAGCAAACCCGGATAATCGTTGACGTCATTCAACAACTCCTGAACGATATTAATGCGACATTGCTTTTGCTCAAAGTTTAGTCAAAAATCCTTTTCAGTTATCAAAAAACAAAATACTTATCGAAATTGGATGCTAATGCAAACATATGAAAACATAAGTGTCCGAATTTAACAAAAACAACATATCGATAATCGAGTTCAAAATTCACCAAACTTCACTTTACCGCAAAATTATGCTGTTCATCCGATAGTAGTAAATCTATGAGGATTGGTTGTACGCTTTCCCTGGAAGGTTTCCAAGTTGAAGAAATAAGCGGAAGAGCCAAGAACCGCAAAATTTGCAAAATTTCCGATTGCGATGAAATCTTTGGGCGTGGTTGACGCTTGCCTGGGAAGGTTCTGATTTGAAGAAATGAGCGTGAAATGGTCCAAAAACCCCCCCATAAAAAATTTACAAATAATACCGCTCATTCAATTGCAATGAAATATTGGGGAATGGTTGCCGACGAAGATTTTGTTGAAGAAAAGGGTGGGAAATGGTCCACAAGCGTGAAATTTGCAAAGTTGTACCGATCATTGGGAACAAACTTTGAGGAATGGTTGGACACTTACCGGCGATGGTTTCTAAGTTCCAAAAAAATAGGGGAAAGTTAACATCGGCTCTGCCGAAGTTTTGTATACCCTTGCAGCTTCCATTGAAAACAAAAACAAGCTTGAATAAAAAAAAAAGAATATGACAATAAAAAGGACGTTTTCATTAAAAAAAAGGTTTCCTCACGCGAACTAGTTTTTCGACCGATCGTTCGTTCTATGGAGCTATATGCTATAGTCATCCGATTTCGACCAAACTTTGTAGATTTGTGTAAAAGTATATAAAATAAGTGTATGCCAATAATAAGGACGTTTTCTTAAGAAACAAAAAAGTTTTTCTCACTAGAACTAGTTTTTCGACCTATCGTTCCCATGGGAGCTATAAGTTATATTCATCCGATTTCGACCAAATTTAGTGAAATCATGGGAAAGGATAGTAAACTAAGAAATACATACTTTGGCGGAGGCGTTTCCATTAAAATACAAAAAGTTTTCTCACTAAAACTAGTTTTTCGACCGATCGTTCCTATGGCAGCTGATATGCTATAGTCATCCGATCCGGCCGGGTTCCGACAAATGTACAGCGTATTTATACCACAAGACATCGTGCAAAGTTTCGTAAGGATAGCTTTAAAAACTGACGGAGGAGATAGCATAGAAAACAGACAGAAGGACGCGGACGGACAAGTCTAAATCAACTCAGCTCTCGTCAAATGCTGATCAAGAATATATATACTTTATGTGGAAATCGGAGATGCTTCCTTCTATGCGTTACAAACATCCGGACGAGGGTATAATAAACCGCGAAAAGTTTGGTTTAATATTTACACTGTCAAATACGTAGAGGTGAAGATCGAACGGGCGAAAATATCGCGATATTTTGTAATTTTTACGTCGCATCCCGAAAGCGAAGAAAAGTGGTTCACCCCACACCTTTCGATTAGAGAATTGGTGTTAATGTTAATAATGTGAGTGTTAGACGATTTACAAGTCTTAGAATTTAATTAGGCTATGAACTGGAAAATTGGTGTATGGGCTGGAAATTCGTAGTTTTCCCTATGCAGAACGGTTAATATCGACTTTCAGCTAGTTGTACCTTCGGTACAGAGTATAACAACCGAAAAATTTACAAAAATATACAGTACTAGAAACAATTTATATGGCAGAACAACGTTTGCCGGGTCAGCTAGTTAGTAAATAAAACAAAACTACTTCACTTTTTTCCTTTGAAAGACTGCCAACTTGTTAAAATTACAACTGAACTACAGAACTGGCAACTTGTGAAAAAAACAAAAAGTACTAGAAGCTTTATTCATTTCAGTTTTATATTTAAGTGGACTGCCAACTTGTTGTCAAAAAGTGAACATAAGCATTTTTATAACTAAGAGGACTTCCAACTTGCGAAAAATAAGACTGGGTTCAAGATTTTAATTTATATAGAAAACCAATCTACCTTACTTTTATCTTCTAAAGGACTGCCAACTTGTTGGATTTAAAAATATGGCAAAATCTGACCCTGAACAGAACTGCCAACTTGAACAAATTTATAGATTTCTGTTTCATTTTTACACTTATAAAGATGGCCAACTTGTGGTAAATAAAACTGCGATCATAATTAATTATTAAAATTCTAAATAAAACTAAATCTGCCTAATGGAGAACTGTCAACTTATTGACAGAACTGCCAACTTGTCTTAATTAACAATGCTTAGCTGCCATTTGGATTTATTGATAACACTCAACGCTTTCAGATTCAATCATTGCAACGCTTAATTGCCTTGATAACATTTTGCGGGTAATTAACATAATTAAGGCCTGCCAACTCATCTACGAAAATAAACAGAACACAAAAAAAAACAACAACTTTTCACGCTCCTCCCAAAAATGTGTTCGGCATTCATTAAATGTCACATTTAGCCATCCACCGCCCTTCGCCCTCCCCTTCTCCACTCCTGTCAAGACTCTCGCGCTTTTTGCAAGTAAATTAAAATATTTTAATGAGTACAATTTATCACAAAGCCAGCGGGCTGCCAAGCCGTTTAAACAGTTTAAAACATTGGCTCCTGGCTACGGTTTCTTCTTCTCCTGCTTGTGGCAACTTGTTGCCACATTTAATTATTGGTGACAGTATAATCAAGTAAACTTGGCAAGAATTTCAATTTCATTTAATGGTTTAACACATTTAGCCCAAGCTGTTTTTGTGGCCCAAAAGGGTTAAGCCTCAAGTGTCATGTAAACGACGTTAAATGGCAGCCAGCAACCAAAACTGAGAAAAAAAGGGTTCATCCGCACACAACGCTGCTCTTTGTCTTTTCTTATCATTTAACAATTAGTAATGAAAACAGCAACAACAACAACAACAATAAACATAAACATAATGCCCAAAGACAATTATTAGGGTTTTATGGATTTGCGCAAAGTGAAAGGGGAGAAAGGGTGAATGAAAAAGGGCGTTAAAGCGTAGGAACTTTAAAAACTGTCCACTGTATTTACTATTTGGGTTTTATCATTCGGTTAGTTTTTGACAGACTCGTAAATTTTGAAGAAAATAGAAAAAAGTGCAAGTTTTTGCTAATGGAAAAGTTTTATGAACAATGACTCCTGCCTCTGTTTCCTGATCCCCCTCAGAATGATTAAGATTTTGGTTCTATGAAGTGTTTTTCAATGAAACTAATGACCATATGAAAGGCACTTCTGCAAAAAGGATAACAAAATTGGAAAAACTTCGATCGAAACTTTAAAAAAGTAAAAGACTGTAAGAGGCAACCCTTCTGTTATAGCAGAGTTCCCTAGACTTGGACACTGGACTCAGAATAAAAGCCCAATTCATGGCAGATTATTCAAGCCTTTATTTGCCTTAGTACCACAGAAAAACAAGAAAGATAGTCGGTCAAGCCCGACTATAACATACTCTGTACCTGTAAAGTGCTGCCCATAATTGTTTGTTTTCCTTATAACTCGAATATCGTTCATCCGATCTTCAAAATTCTTCAGCGGATCGATAAGAAATCCCGAATACTAAACATGTCCAGAAGGTTCGAACCTACTATCTATAAAACTGTGGGAGATATGACGTTTTTTCGATATTGCGGGGGCGGCAGGGGGCGTGGCCAATATGGAAAATAAACTTGATCTGCCTGCAAGTATAAGAAACATATGTTCCATATGATCTATCTTACCATCTCTGAGATTTGTTTGTTCATACGGACAGACACACAGACGGACACTTTTGCACAAACTTAATATACTCTGTGTACCTCTGGTATAGAGTTTAAAAAGGATATGCAAAAATATCTGTTGGATGATTTCCCGTATCCATTTGTACTGGATATTTCTTTAAAATCCTTTTATCATCCAATGGAACTGAAAAATCATCCAAAGGATATGAAAAATGATCATCCCATGGATGATTTTTCAGCTCCGTTGGATGATAAAAGGATATTAAAGAAATTTGGACTGGATATTTCTTTAAAGTCCTTTTTATCATCAATGGAACTGAAAAATCATCAAAGGATATGAAAATGTTCATCCCATGGATGATTTTTTAGCTCCGTTGGATGATGGCTAAAGAAATATCCAGTCCAAATGGATATTTTTTTGGATTTCTTTTGGTTTGGAGCTTCTAATTGCTAAATGCTCGAATCTTATATCCGGTGGTGTCCCAAAGCTCTATAGATCTTCGGTTTTCGAGAGCTATCAGTTTGTTTTAACAAGACTAGTTAGAAGATGTGATGTATAAGATTATGGTCCATTCTCTCTCACACTGTTACATTCTGCTCCATTTGACTTTGTTCGCAGCAACCTTTTTGAAATAACCAGCCTTTGCCGTTTCGATTTCGATCAGATCATGCGGAATCGGAGTGAGTGGTAGCTGTTCCCGCTTTCCGAAAAAGATCAAGTTATTCGGTTTCAAAAGTTTTGCCCAAGAGTCAGTGAAATGAAAAGTAAATGCCAATTTTCTTGGCATTCTTTGCAATTCGCAAATATTTTTATTTCAACGTGTCGAATATTGTGGAGATTTTGAAGTATTCATTGATATAGAGCCTTCAATTTGACTTAAAATCATTTTTGTTAAGACTCTACCTCAGAAATTGCATGTAGACGAAAGAAAAACGATCGAAATGAAGCCGAGCTGTTGGCAATTTCGAATGGCGCATGCGCAGGCGACGGGGGGGGCGGGGTTCGATTCGAACATTCGTTCAATAAACAATCGTTTTATATTTCACTCGGGGAACACCAAAATAGAAACGATTGCGTTTTACTTTTACATTCCATTGGAAACGGGAACTGGCCTGAACATTTTGGTCTTTCGGTCTTCAAATGACTCACGTTTCGGGAACTCCGCTTGACTAAATTGGGCCTGTTATGGGCCGAGAGTACAACAACAGCCGCTTAACAGCGAGCGCAAAAGCAGACCGAAAATATGGGTTGAGAGTTATTTTACGTGCTATGCTTTCACCTGATCAATCAGCTGAGCAGGTCAGGTTGCTACTCAAACGCCTGTTCACACGAGCTGACAGCAAAACAGACGAAAACTCATCTGAGCTATCAGATCGTGTAAATGGAGCTTAACAAGTTGTTTCAAGACTGTGCAGACGTTCAGACGCTTAAGAGCACTTGGTAGAAATCACTCAGATATCGCTTAAAAGTCACTTAGACAGTCGGAGTCGCTTAGGAATCGTAATGGAGTTTCTGTAGAGTTGCCCTGTCTTTTAAGAGTTCCTTTAAAGGCTCTCAAGACGCTTAGAAACACTTAGAAGGGATCACTAAAATATCGCTTTGAAGTCGCTTAGATAGTCAGAGTCGCTAGGGAGTTTCTAAAGATTCGCTCTGTCTTCTTAAAGTAACTTTAGAGGTTTTGAAAAATCTCAGACGCTTTGAAACGCTTTGAAGGGATCACTCAGATTTTATCGCTTAGGTCAAACTCGCTAAGTAATCGTTTAAGAGTCGCTGTGTCCTTTTGAAGCTACTTAAAAAACTATAAAGACGCTCAGACGCTTAAAAAACACTTAGAAGAGATTACTCAGAAATCATTAGAAGTCGCTTAGATAGTCGGAGTTGCTAAGAAATCTTTAAAGAGCCACCAAGTCGCTTCAAAGACAGTGCAGACGCTCAGACGCTAAATAACATTTATTAGAAATCACTCAGATATCGCTTAAAAGTTGTTTAGAAATCGTTAAAGAGTTTCTGAAGATTCGCTCTGTCTTTTTAAAGTAACTCTAGGGTTTAAAAAACGCTCAGACGGTTAGAAAAACTTAGAAGGGATCACTCAGATATCGCTTAGAAGTCGCTTAGATACTCGGAGTCGTTGAAAAATCTCTGAAGAGTCTCTGAAGAATCTTTGAGTCCTTGAAGACTCTCAGACGCTTAGAAGGGATCACTCAGATATCGCTTAAAAGGCGCTAAGATAGTCAGAGTCGCTAAGAAATCGTCGCTCTATCCTTTTAAGGTCAATTCAAAGTCTCTGACGCCCAGAAAAACTTACAAAACGTTCGGGAGAAACATAACACTTAGAGGTCACTCAAAAGTTCTGCAGGGTCGCTGTGCAATCATTTCAGAGTCCTAAAAAAGCCTCTCACATATCGCTTAGATGCCGTTCTAAAGACGCAAAGAGCTACCTAATCATTTGGTAGTCTCTGAAAAGTCGCTTATTTACTAGAAAATAGCATAAAAGACCCTCAAGACTCTGGCAGTTTTCTGAATGTTCCGTATATTTCCTTAGTGGCAAATTCTCTGCTAACATTGCCGACCCCGGAAAGCTAGCTTAAGGTTTTTCTGTTCTCAGTTGCCAGTGCCAATTTCTCTGCTAACATTGCTGAAGCTAGCTAACATTATGAATATTGTTTCAGTTGCTAGTGGCAACTTCGCTGCTAACATTGCCGACCCTGAAAAGCAAGCTTACCATTTTCCGTATATTACGTATATTTCCTTAGTTTCCAATGGCAACTTCTGTGCTAACATTGCCAACCCCAAAAAGGTAGCTAATACCGGGAATATTTCCTTAGTTCCCAGTGGCGAAATCTCTGCCAACATTGCCGACGCCGGAAAGTTAGTTTACCTTTCTGTCAGTTGCCAGTGGCAACTTCTCTGCTCACATTGCCGACCCCAAGGAAATATTTTGGAATAACACAAATCTGTGAGAAAATGTCTTTCATTTCTTTCTCTGGATAATCATAAGTAGAATATGGCAACTTCCATGCTCATCATCATCATTCTTAGGTCTGAAAGTAACTTGGCGCCCGCAGGCAGGCAGTCTCAGTCCAAAGTCAGCCCGTTGACAGGTTAATGTCAAATCGTGCAACCAAAACCAAAAAGCCAACAAACTGAGAAGAGCGGAAGAAGCAAAAAAAAAAATGACAACAAAACGTCGGCCAAGCGGCAAAGTTTTTCGTCAACGCCAGAATGTAAGCAGAAGGCGGGGGAGTGGGAAGAAGCTGTCAGCTGACAGTTATGAGAAAAAGTAAAGCTGACGAAGACATCAGCGGGGCAAATTTGTTTAGTCTTAGTCTGTCGCCCTGCTCCTGCTCTTGCACTCCCTCCTCCTGCATGCCATTTTGGTAATGATGGCTTAAAGGACGTCCCGCTGCGACAATGTGTTTGTTTTTTTTTTTTTCGGTCCTTCGCGAGGACGCGCCGTTAACAAAGCGTGTCGTGTGGGCCAGAAGAGTGTGGGAGCAGGAGAAGAGGGTGTCAACCGCTAAAAGGGCGTTAAGTGTTTTATTTACCCTCAAAATATAATTTATATGGTGGCTGTGTGTGTGTGTGTGTGTGTGTGTTGGAGCCAAGTCCTGTGTGGCTGAGGATTTGTTGTGAAGTGATTTAAATTTTAAGTACTTTTTGCGTTTTTCTCCAGCTATTCCGTTTCGCTGATTACTTTTCTCATTTTGCAAATTGACTTGATGACATTTTTTCGGGTAATTTACACAATTCCGATTATCCTTTATCCTGCCAACGAGCTGCCAACTTGGCTACAATTAAGCGGCGCGATGCATCGATAACAGCAGTGAATTGGGTAGGGCTGCCAACTTGGGTACGCTTAAGCAAGCTCAACTTTAGTTTTAGCTGATAATGCAAATTTTGACCAGTTTCTTGCGACTCTATCTCCGTCAGGGCTGCCAACTTGGTGCAAACTGTGAGGCTTTCATATTTTTAAAAGGGCTGTTAACTCTATAGAAGACTTCTTACCGTTTCCTTAGCGCCTCTGACTATTTAGGTTACTTCTAATCGATATTTGAGGGATTTCTAGTCTAAAATTTGCCATCCTGCTTTTACAATTCGCAGAGTTTCGTTTAAATTTTCCTACACTGTTTTTAAGACGTAAATCTAATTTGAAATTAAAACCTAAAGCATTTTAAAGAGCTTTTCATAAAGCCACATCGAAAGCAAATACAAATACAAAATATTAGTTCCAGCACTCGGAAGTATGCTAAGTTCTGGCATTTAATTTGCGGTCACAAGTGACCAGCAACACACACACACACACAGAGAGAAAGAGAATCAAAGGCTGCTCAAGGACATTTTGGCTACCGCAACAAACGGCACACACAAACACACATTTGCTCTTGCACACATACCAAGGCGAGCGACGTCCTGGCAATGTAATTAGTTGCTCGAGGTGCTTTAATTAAAATGTATATCCCTATTGTCCTGCCCCTTGTCGTAATTGTTCGTGTTACAATTAATTATGTCAAATGGCCAAAACCCAAACGACCCTCCAAGACCGATTACAATTCCGAAACATGAGGCAAATCTAGAAAGAAAATAAACAAAACAGAATACGTTCGCTTTTTTCAATCAATTTGCATATCGATGTCCTACACCTAATACCCAGCCGTAGCTGGAGAGTGGGAGGGGGCGGTGGGGCTGAAGGATTGAGTTTTGTTTTCAATAATAAATTTAATAACTGTAAAACTGCTCGCAGGCACTGCAAGTTGATGCAGAAATTATTTAACAGGTGGAGAATATGAAATTTGATATTCGATTGTATTGAAAACATTTAAAACTTTGCCTACAATTTAATCAAATTGTTGCAGAAAGTGCACGAAGTTCAAAGAGATTATAAAAATAAATCATATTATCACTTTTGAGTGCTATTTTCGTGCACTCACGAACATGCAGGTGTCCAAGTTTGGTAATGCCGCGCATCAAAGCAATCACTTCGATGCTCGTGCAAACAAAATACGGTAACCAATAATAAAATATACCCAAATGTGTTACCCATGAGCTTTAAAAGCTCTTACTCTGTCGGCAGCGGCCGAGCAACAGAGAAGCTTTGAAAGCTGCATTCAATCACATTAAAAAATCACTAACAAAAATACCTAATTTGTTCACCGTTCCTGGACACCTTAATACAGCGAAAGGAATTTATTGATATCAGATGAAACTGCTGTTGAGAAAACCAAATGACCCGACCGCTTGTCCACTGGAAGAACAAATTTGACCGGCGGTTGACCAACAACGGAACCTTTGAGAAATCGGACCTTAATCTATCAGCTGCCTAAAAGTATTCAACAATAAATTTCTTCCATATCGCACAGATTACCCCACTTGTAATTCCCAAGCTTGAATTCCGTTCACTCTCAATATTAAAAGGGGCAACTCAAATTTGTGTCTGCTGGTAAAAGTATCGCAAGAATATTATATTTTTATTAATTTCAGAATAAAGTTCTGTTATTTTTTCTAACAAGTTGGCCGTCCTTCAAATAGTAAAATCAGCGCAGATTTGAGTTTTTCATTAATTTAAAAATAGATTGTTAGCTTCGTTTTATTTTCCACTAGTTGGCAGTCCTCTCAATTATCAAATTGCTTATGTTATATTCTTTTGGGAAAAGTTGGCAGTTCTGTTCAGATTATTTGAATTCAAAAATGGTCAAATTTTGCAACATAATTAATTCTAACAAGTTGGCAGTCCAGCAAATGATTAATTTAAAAATTTGAAATAACTTTTCACAAGTTGCCAGTCCTCTAAAGCATAAAATTAAACTAAACTGTATAAAGTTTTTATAGCTTTTGATGTATGTTATTATTGCCACAAGTTAAAAGTTATGGAGATTAATTAAGTCCAAAGGGGCAGATAATTCATAGATTTAACCATTTGTAGAAAAGCGTCAGCTTAGAGAATAAATGTTGATTGTGAGATGATATTATCGTAGAACTGCAAAAAAGCGAAAAATCATGTGATTTTTTTAAAGCTACAAAGACAGCCAAGCTCCCCATCGAAAAAACCGGTTTCAAATCGTAAAATTTTTGCGAAGCGGCAAATCGGCACTCCGTTCCCAGTTCTCCCAGCTTTCTACAGTGAATCAATAAGTATTGGCACAGCTCCATTTTTAAAATTTGTTGCCAAATATTTTTGTTTTTATTGAACTTAAAGAAAATATAAAGATGCAACATATTTTATTCAACATTTGACATAGCTTTACAAAAAAATTAAACTTATATCATTTATGGTTTGGTTGCAAAAGGATAAAACAAAAAAAACCCGACTTTTACATTAAAAAGTATTGTACAAATATCTATATTACATATTGTATGCGCAGTTTTGGATCTGTTAATGTTTGGGTTAAGCCTCCTTAGGCCTTAATTACGCCCTTCAAACTACACATTCTTGCTACCATTAGTCTCGTCTGAGGTTATATTTGCCCATTCTGACAGTAGGGCTTGTTCAGAGAATTCTTGGAGGTTATATGTGCTTCGAACTTTTCTTTCCAGCAAATGCAAATCTATTATAAGGGATCATGTCTGATGATTGCGGAGGCGTTTTTTTATTGCTTGTAATGATAGATTAGCCATTCCTGCCCAAATACGACGAATGTTTTAAGTCGTAATCTTATTGAAACATTTCATAGCATCAGAAGCGGGCTATAGTTGGTCAATACCCAAAAGTTTTGGCTGTAAAATTATCCACTGAAATGCAAGAGTCCTTTAAAGATAACTTTCATCCACAAATCGGGCGGTATACGCTGTAAGGAGCTGGATATCATGGAAGAGTACCTCGCCGTTAACCTTCATTCCAAACGTTTATAAGAAAAAGAGGTTAGAGTTTGCCAAACTTCATATAAATCAGCCGGAATCAATTTGGAAAAACATTAACTTTATTGTCGAATCAGTGCTTATCCAATTTGGTCCAGACGGATCCACAAAAAACTTAACAAAAGAGCTGCAATAACATAATGTTTTTATAACAGTGCAGCATAGCGTAGGAAATGTTATGGTATGGGGTGCTTTGCGGCCTCTGGAGCAAAAAATTGTGTTTTTATCGACGTGAACATGTACATGACATTTTATAAGAACCTTTCAATGGAAAACTTGGATCCCAGTGTCCCAGAGTTGGGGTTAAATGGACAGAAATGTTTGTTTCAACAAGATATTGACTCAAAACATTCGTCGTATTTGGTTCAGGAATGGCTAATGAATCATTGCAAAGCAATTAAAAGACTCCAACATCATCAGACATGAGATCCCTTACAACATATTTGGCATCCCTGATAGCCTCTTACCCATTAATAGAACAAAAAAAAAAAAAAAACACACACAAACCAAAAAGGAATGATAAAAGTTTGCTCCAAAACTTTTGCTACTTACTTTTACAGTTATTATTGAAAGCTGCAAAAACTTTGGCTTATTTCATTACGCCCAAAACTTTTCATTACGAGCAAACGAGTGTAAGAGAGAGAGAGCGAGGAGCGTGGAGCATAAGAGAGATCCATCCATTCTCTCTTATCAATGCGAAAGTTTTGTTAAGGCAACAAAGTGAGGAAAAACTTGAACCAAAAACTATAACCGACATATCATGTGACCCTCTCAAAAAAAAGCCATTTGAAACGTCAACCAAATTGAATTGAGGCTCAGTAATGGCCCTGATAATTGGCCCAAATGGTATGATGCGTGGCCAGGGGGGGTGGGCACACATGTCCGACTGTCTGTCAATTGAATTGCGTTTGACGTGTGAGCTTTTAAGGTTTTTTATTACATTTATGGCAGTTGAGTGCTCGACTCGACTCGGCTCCGACCCATATCAAATATGAAAATGGATTTGTTTGATTAATAGAACAATAACAATAATAATATGCGTGTCCGTGTCCCTTCTTATCAAACGGGCACTTATTAATTGCCCACTAATTGCCGCCAGTCACGCAACAGCAGCCACCACAGATAACTTCTAGGTATATACTTTTCGTTATACATACATACATATAGATATGTTTTTATGCTCGAAAGAGAGAAAAAAAAATGCAAATTAATTTGCACCACAAACTTCAGGCAACACAAACATTTTCACACCATAACCAAATTAAAAGTTCTGCCAACTAAAAAACAATTTGTAAGCCAAAGTTGCTGCCACACAGTCAACACAACGCAAAAGGAGTCAGTGCGAGGGGGGGAGGGGGGGCGAGTGGGAGCTAGAAAAATGGAGTTGTTCCCGTGGGGCATTTAGTTGTTGTTGTTGTTGCTTATCTAATCAGCGCAGTTGGCTGACTTTTATAGATTTTTTTATATATTTGAAATTGAATTGAATCTAACATCATTTTATGGGCGCAAGATTTCAAAGAGAAACAAATAGACTGCCAACTTGTGGCAATAAGAGAAAATGGAGCTGCCAACTTGTGCACGGAAATAAAATTAATATTTTGATGATTTGGACTGGATATGACTTTAATATACTTTTATTCATCCAACGTAGCTTAGAATCTTCCAAAGGATGACCATTTTTCATATCCTTTGGACAATTTTTAGCTCCATTGGATGATTACAAGGATATTAAGCATGACTAAAGCATATTTTTTGGATCTTTTTTTTCTGTGTGGGAAATAAAACAAATCAGCATTACTTTTACCTTTGGAAGGACTGCCAACTTGTTGGAAGAAAATAATACGCATAATCCAAGCCTAAAATCTTAACAGAACTGCGAACTTGGGTCAAAAAACAAAAGCCGTTCCTATTTCACTTTAATTTTATACTTTAAAGGACTGCCAACTTGTTGGAAGTATATAATACGAGGTGTGT
Source organism: Lordiphosa collinella (assembly GCA_018904265.1). Taxonomy (NCBI): domain Eukaryota; kingdom Metazoa; phylum Arthropoda; class Insecta; order Diptera; family Drosophilidae; genus Lordiphosa; species Lordiphosa collinella. The sequence continues at coordinate 17,324 of JAEIFV010000780.1, forward strand.
TCAAAGGAAAAGTGTGGATTTTGAATATTTTTTGAAAAGTACTTATTTATTCGTCAAAGTAAACGCCCTCGGATATAATACACTTGTGCCAACGCTTTTTCCAATTCTCGAAGCCCTTCTGAAATGCGCTTTTCGGTATGGCCATCAGCTCGTTCTTCGATTCTGACTTGATCTCATCAATTGTGGCAAAACGCTTTCCTTTCATTGGATTCTTCAGTTTTGGGAATAGAAAAAAGTCGCAGGGAGCCAAATCTGGTGAATAAGGTGGTTGAGGCATGATTACGGTGTTGTTTCTGGCCAAAAAATCATGAACAAGCATTGATGTGTGAGCTGGTGCATGATCGTGATGCAAAATCCACGACTTGTTTTTCCACAATTCCGATTGTTTGAGCCGTATTGCTTCTGGCAAACGTTGCATAACTTCCTTGTAGTATGCCTTATTAACTGTACGACCTCTTGGCAGGAACTCATGATGCACCACACCATTCTAATCAAAGAAAACAGTGAGTAAAACCTTCACATTTCATCGAACTTGGCGTAATTTTTTCGGTCTTGGCTCATGTGGCCGCTTTCATTGGGATTATTGCGCAACCAAGTTTTGCTAACAATCCTAATCACAACAAATTGAAGTCACCAACTGAAGTCAACACTTTAACTTAAACTCTGATCCTACCATAAATTATGTTACATGTAGATTTTGTCAACTTGAATCAGTGAACAAATATGGCATCATCCAGATCAGTATTCTCTTGTACCTCTCTTGCATTGTTTATTCGTTGCTCTGCCTCTTCAAATTCCATTTCCATTGCGTGGAGTTGAAAAATTCGTTTATTCAAAAACATTTAGGGGCAGCAAATAGTTAACTTTAGCAGCGTGTTAAGTGTGTTCCTCCGGTTGCGCCACACACAGCATGAGACACGCAAATTCGGTTAAACTGCCTGTCATGTTGACTAACCGCACATTCAGAAATCGGGCCTAAATTCAATTAATGTAAATAGTATCTTGACGTGTAGCAACCAGCTTGTTCGATGGTTCAACTGGTTGAGACGGCATTCCAATTGTGTTCCGTCAAAAGTCCCCAAGTTGAAGTCCCAGAGTATGTATAAAAATTAAAATAAAAATTTATATGATGCGTTTATTTTAAGAATCGTATTCTTGTCTCCACAAAAAAAAACACTTTCTAAACTCCAGGAAGAAACGCTTATTATCCCTCAGGAGAGACTTTTTTATCCCCAGGAAGAAACGCTTTCCTATCGCTCAGAAGCAGAGCTGGCAAATAACAGTTGACAGGTTTTCCCCTTGAGCGCTCTCACATTAAGAGTAAGCAGATGAGCAAAAAAAAAATGAACCAGTGCTCTAGCAGAAATCTGATGGCTACAGTAGGAAGACGAAAGAGATACTGTAGAAAGAAAGCAAGACAATATAAGTAGAACAACAAGAGGAAAGAACGAATACCGAACTTAGAAAGAAAAGAAAAGAAAACAGAAAGCCGCCAGAAGACCGAAACTAATTAGACCATAAAACTGTAAGAAAACTGAAGACAAAAAGAAGGCTCAAAGAAAGAGAAGGCAGAAAGCCAAAGAAAAAAGCATAAAAAAAAATGGGAACGAAAGAAAACATAAGGCATAATGAAATAAACATCACGCCCGTGTAAATAGTATAAGAATTCTCAAACTTTTTGGATTCGGAGAAACTTAAGGAAAAAGCGCAAAAAAGAAAATCGCTTTGGCCCTTTTGGGCTGTGGCAAAGTAAAGAATAAAGACTGAAGAAAAAGAAAAGAACGGTGACTGAAAAGACTGAATGAGTTTTTTGTAACGTCACGCTTGCATTTTACAAATTTTTGCGCTAATATCTTAAAATGTAATTTTTTTGTATTATTTGTAGAGCTACTCAATTACTAAGCACTTATAAAAAAAGAAAAGTCTTTTAAAATATGTAAGTTTATCATATTTTTCAAGATAAGTTTTTTATGTCACGTCACGTCAATAGGGAAATGCTAATATACGGAGTCACAGCTAATAGTTTGAGTATTTTTTTCAAGTTCCATGATTTTAGTGTCCAGAAACTCTCTCGAAAGAGCTGAAATGGCAACCAGCTGCGCCTGTTCCTTAAGGACTTCTCCAAGGAATACCTTTCTCAAGAAGATCTGCGTAAGAAGTCAAAAAGAAATGGTCACACTTAAGCTATAGCTTTAATTTCTCCAACTCCACAATTGCCACTTCCTTTTGGTTTTTTTCTTTTCGGCTACCCAAAATGACGCGGTCTTCAGAACTTTTGGTTGTCACTCGCAGCGGTTGGTTGGCAATTAAAAACTTTTGTAAAATTTTGTTGCCATTTTCGCACAGAAAACAAAAATTATAAATTTGTACACGAGTTGGATTTTTTTGGGTTACGAGCATTTCAATTGGCATGGAAATTGCGATTGCCAAACTTAAATTAAATGTCCGGGACTGATGCGTGGCACGACGATGTTGGCTCCGCTCGGTAAGTCCGCATAATGAAATAATTAATTGCTGGAAGGCGTTCGGTCGGTGTGGCGTCTCTCTTTTCGGACAGCACGGCAGAAGCCAATTAAACGGCTGCACTTGATTATTAAGTGATTTATGTTGAGCACCTGGCTTAGCCCGGACTCCAGGTAAACCTCGGCCACACAAAGCTACAACCTTTGCCTTGCAGCTCAATTTGTAATTTGTGCTAATGAGTGCGTTAATTTAACGCCTGATTAACGTTTGCGGACAGTGCGGTTAAGCAGGCGGGCGGGCGGTGGAGGAGGCAAATGCCCTCAAGCCCAAAAGTCAATAGGTCAGAGCGGGGGAGGGGGGATAAACCCATTGACTTCTCCTGCCTATTATGTGTCTATATCAATATAAATGATTATGTGTGAAGGCTTAATTATGATTAATTGTTATTATGACTGTTCAATGAGCTGCACATAATTCCTGGGCAAATCCAATTTTGAACTTGATTTTGTGAGAGGAGGAAAGCAAAAGCAAAGAAATTTCATTGGTGCAACAATGTGACTAAGGAATGCAGCCCAACTCTTTGGTTTTCAAAAGAAAACAAGGCAGCTGCAACTCAGCAGCATTCGTATTCACTTCTTCAGAGCCTCCTTTTCCCAATCAATGCCGCCGCTGAGCAAACTTAAAACACTTGCTTGCATTTTGTGGCATGTCAGTCAGTTTCCCTCTGATTATGCTCATTTTCGGCCTCATCAAGTTCAATGTCGAGGGAATTCCCTCAAAGAAAGGAAATGCCTGGCAATAAACTAAAAATTACAAAATGGTCTCCGGCCGGCAACGTCGTCATCATCAACACGATGTGCAGATTTGGCCGCAAATAAATCGAACATTTGCCCGGCCGCCATAAAAATAATATATGCCTCCTCCCCCCCTTTAGTCGCGATAAAGTCAATCCTCCTCCTGCGCCGCTGTCCAATCTCTCAAAGTGGCCCAGACATGCCAAAGGACTAAACAATTTTCTGCGCTGGCAATTTTTATGGCCAAACGATAAGTAAAACGATATTGAATGTGTGTATCCCTTTTCTTGGGGTATTTGTATTTGTCTGTGTCCGACTGGGCCCCCCCCCCCCCCCACACACACACACATTAAATGGTGATAAGCATCGGCATTGTCCTAGGAATTCCCTTCTCTTCTCTTTTCTTTCTGTTTTTTTTTTTTTTAAAGCCATTTGCCCTGCTGATTAGCAACTTTAAAAGGGTCTACAAGAAAATTAGCTGCTAAATGTGGCAAATGTTAAATGGTCATTGCAGAGCGGCCAGAGGAAGTGCTTCTGCGTTTAAAATTATGTTTGGCCCCTTTTGCCCGCCCATTCAGGGCATTTATAAAAGTCATTTCGAGCGAACATGCAAAATTTGCTACCATTACGAATGCTGGGCTAAAATGCGCTACGTTAAGATATTTTGCGGGCTTGGGAGTCAAGCTTAAAAGTAGGCTATATAAAATTTCCAGTTTTTTATGAAATTTTGAGATTTTTTTTGCTTTCTTTTTTTAAGGCAAGCTTTCAGTGAAAGTACATACATGCGATATCAGTTGCGCCGTATACTTCCCATTAAAACTCTCGTTACCATGCGTGTATCCAGTGAAACTGCAACGAGCCGCCAGGGAGTGCAATCCGCTCAGCGCCGCCCAAGTATTGCCCTTACTCATACTCAAGTTGACCAGCGCTTCGGCCGCGAGTCCGCCAGCCCTCTTGTTGCTCAAAACGAATCGCTGCGAAGTTCAAACGATAACCCACCTTAGGCTACTTAAGCCAGCCTATCACACCGCAGCACGTCAAAGCATTAATGCCTTTTCAACATCTCCGATAAAATGTATTCTGGCCGAAGCTGGCTTACCATCCATTGAGGACAAAATCGCCGAATCCACAGCTAAACTTGTCTTCAAATTGTTTTGCACCCCTTAAAATTTTATATGTGCAAAGCTTTAACCCAAAATAAGAGATTTAAACACCTCTCCACTCTTCGCCGATGCCCCTCACTCGCAAGAGAACTCAACATCCTGCCTCCTTCAAATATCAGGAAGTCCACAGCACCACCATGGCTACTACGGGCCTCCTCTATTAATACAGCCCTACTCGAAGTCCCAAAGAACAATACTAGCAGCGATTTTCCCGACAACTTTTGCAGAAGAATCAGCTAAACCCAACTTCATCAACCGATCCTGGTTGCTTACCGATGGATCAAAAACACAACACATCACAGCATTCGCTTGTACTAACCAGGAAGGCGAAGTCTTAGCATCTGGATGGCTTCCGGAATATTGCTCTTATTCGGCTGAAGCAGTAGCAATCTACAAAGCAATAGCCTATGCAAAAGCAAGAACTGGAAGATTCGTTATCTGCACTGACAGCCTATCCACAATGGAAGCAGTACGGAACATCGGGAATCTTAATCCCGTTGTCTGTCAAATACGTGACGCTCTCATAAACTCCCCTGCAAAACTTTAACTATTTTGGGTACCCAGCCACAAAGGAATCCTCGGGAACGAACTAGCTGATCCAGCTGCTAAAGATGCGTCAAAATCGCCCACCTACCGTCATTCCTTGCATAGATCGTGACATACAAAAAGCCAACAGCCCCATCTTTACACCCGTACTGCAGACAACTGGGCAACTTTTCAACACAACTACAAGCTTTTATTCCAATCCTGGAAAAATCCGATACCCTGCAAACTGTCATCGAAATAAAAATCGAGTATTTGTCCGCCTTTCGTATTGGACACTCCACCATTACCCATTCCTATTTACTCACTGGAGAAACCAAGCCGCCTTAAAACCTATGTGGACAAGAAATGTCCACAATACCATACTGAATTGTAAGAAGATCCACTACCCCCCCACAACAACAAAAATACCCCAACAAAAGCCTCCAACGAAAATATAGACAGAATTTATAAATACCTCAAACATTGTAACCTATTAGAACATATTTGAAAATCAAACTCATTAAGCTGAAGTAGAGGCGACCCCCCGCTAGTGCTCTTTCCCTTTTATAATTAATTTTAAAATTATTATTGGTTATGTTATAAAAGTTTTTTTTAATAAATATATATAAAAAAATATAGTTTTTTTTTCGGCCACTGAATCTCCCAGATTATTTTTTGTTGAAGTTAAAATTATACCGATATCTCTTAAGATTAATTAATATATATATAATTGAAAAAAGAAAAAATGATGAAAAAATTTTGTGTTTTTATTTTTATTTTTTTTCTTTCTTTCCTTTATCTTTTTTTATTTTGTTTTTTAATAATTACCAAAGAGTAGGCTTGTCAAAGCTCGCCGTCAGGCAGCAGAGTACGTGTGGAAAAGACTTATTTTGACTCGTGCTATGAAAAACTTGTTCATATTATTACTCGTACGAAGCAAACAGTTTGCTCGTTCTGACTTAATGTGCTTGCGATCATTTCGAGTGTGTCGAACCAAGGGGACGAGCCCAACCAAGCCAAGTAAACGCACGAGTGTGATCGAACATTATTATTCTTCCATTTTGTTTATTATTATAACTAAAACTAGCTATCACATAAGAAGGACCATTTTTGATATTATATAAATTAGTTGTGTCCCCTGCGGACGACCAAGGCAATGCTTCGCAGGGGCCCCCAACCGCCTTATAACTACTCATGTCCTTAACAATCGCTCCAGTCTGCGAAGTTACATTAGGGCACTGGCTGCGAAAGTGCTGGTCGCATCCTAGAATCGTTTGCTAGCTACCATTAGATCACAGAAGTTACTAGTGGTAACTTCCTCCCCTGCGGACTACCTAAGTGCCAGCCTCAACACTCGAAAAAGACGTGATGTGCATCCTCTAGAGTACCTCCCCTACACCATGTGCACTCGGGGCTGCTGTCGTGCCCGAAGCGGTGAAGATAGCTTCTAAAGCATCCATGTCCGCTCAGTAATTGGGTGAGATAGAAGTTTTCTTCTCCATGAGGTCTCTCAAGCCACGGTTTGATTTTGGCTAATTTCCTCGTCCAGCGGCCCTTGAGGATGAGTCCCTGCATTCTGCCACTTCCTAAGGCTTTCCTCTCTAGCTGCTGCTCTCTCCTCAGGGTATGCTATTCTTGGCGACCGCTCACGCGAAGCACTGTAGGCAGTTGCCGATTCCACTGCCAGGTATCCAAGGGGCACCAATCCCGCTATGACTAGCGCAGCTTCATTAGAGATAGTTCGAAAAGCACTGCACAGCCTCAACTCCGCGGCTGTAGCTCGAGACTGCAAATGCGTGGGCCCACACCGGGGCATCATAAAGCATTATGGACTTGCAAACTCCCATAAGGAGTTGTCGGCGCTCGTGCTTGGGCATTATGCGCGATATTGCTCTGCATGCCTCTGCAGACCTCTTCTCAACGTACTCCAAGTGCTCGCGAAAGCAGAGCCTGGTGTCTATCTACTTCAAGGTCACGTATGGCGCGCTTTGAACCCTTTTCTCCCACTTGATGTTGGCAGTTTTCTACCTTTTGGCGGCTTGACCAGTACCGCCTCGGTTTTGCGCTGCCTGCCGGTCCCACTGATGACCAACGGTAAACCATGGCTTACCTGCACCGCATGCAGACTCGGCCATCTGAAGCTCTTTGGCCACCACAACCAGTGTCACCTCATCCTCGTAACAACATTTGCCGTTGGGAAGGTTAGTCGTAGAATGCCGTCGTACATGATGTTCCATAGAAGAGGCCCTAGAACTGAGCCCTGAGGTACTCCCGCTAAAACATCATGTCTCTTTATGCCATCCTCTGTTCGTATAGCAACTGCCTGCCCGTGAAGTAGCTGCGTGGCGTACAGGTATGCTCTTTTCAGACACGTTCTTACCGGGCCCCAATGCAAAGTGTCTTGATCAGCCATGGGCGGTTCAATAATTTAGCACTTTCCAGCAACCATTGTGAGACCAATATGGCTGATCTCGTTATATCGACCAATCTATCTCCTCCCTCAGCTGAAAATATAACTAGACACATGGGCGCACACCCGACTGCTCAATCATTGGCCTTAATAAGAACCAATGGACCGATTGTACTGAAATAAAATCAACAATGGTAGACTGATGTAGGATTTTCCGCTCTTTTGCTAAAATTTATTTGAACTTAAACCACTAGAAGAATGAAACTTATATAAGAAAACTTTTGTTTTTCAGAACCAAGAATGTATGATGTAATTTTTTTCGGGTTGTATGCTTAAAATGTTTACTAACAAGTGGTGACTTGAGTTCTTTCCTTAAATGTCGGGGTTACCACCAACAAAGTGGGGGCTTAAGCTCGTTCCTCACACGTCGGGGTCACCACTTACCAAAGAGAAAATTTTAGTTTCTTTTTTACACGTCGGGGTCACCACTTGTGTCAATATACCTCAACCCATTCACTGAAGAGTGCAACATACAAAAATAAAAATGCGGGCCAAATTACTTTGACTTTCGTTTCGCTTTTCGCCATTTTTGGCCATTTTGGCTGCCGAGTGCAAGCGCAAAATGTTTATAATTAAACTTTAATGTGTATTTAATGAGCTGGGAGCCGCCAGAGAGCCTTCAGAAAAACATTTCAACATAAAAACACAGAAAAAAAAAACAAATGCCAGTTGGTCCACGAAACGAATATGAATATGGAAATATGAAAAGTCGCCAACAACTTGAACTGGAAACTGGAAACTTGATCCTCTTGATAATATAAATTTAATCGTTCGCTTAATTGTCTTCATATGAAACCAACTAAATGGTGTTAAAACTTTTGCAAACAAATTGCAACTAGTTGTAAGGAGACGACGATGACGATGGAGACGATGACTTGTGAACAAAATATTGTAAGCGCCACTCGAGCCACTTCAAATTGCAAGTTGCTGCCACTGTTACCGCCTAAGCAAAGTTTAGCAGCCAAAACTTGCCACACACACACACACACACACATACATGGAGAGCTTCTCCGTCTGGGCTGGACGAGTGCGGGTTATGTCCTGGGCTTTAGGCCAAAAGTTTTTGCTAACAAATGAAATGCTGCTTAAAAATTTATGGTAAACCATATGGAGTCAAAAAGGGATGCTGGGGAGGACAACAACGTGTAATTGGCCAAATTGGACAATAGTTCCCCTGAAGCTGCTTCATTTGTTGCTGAATTATAAATGAAATTTGTTGTAAGATTTGTTCTGATTTATAAATAGTCCTCCATAATTTAATTGAAGCTATAATGATTTATCTGGGAACAGTTTTTGGTTAGTCATAACTGACTAACACAAAATAAACAAATAATTTAAATTAGTATTTTGTATTATGTGTAATGTATAATTCTATATTTTGTATAATGTTAAGTTTGTATTAGCTTAAACATTGATCCAGCGTCGAACAGTTCTTCCAGTTCTGCTTCTCTTCCAGTTCTGCTTCCTCGTTCCAGTTTTGCTTCTCGAGTTGCTTGCACACTCGCACTACTACTGGAGCTAGAGATGAGAAATAACAGCTGCGTCATAGTGTGACCATAGTCGCCAGAGTAACCGATAGTCGATCTTGACTAGTGATGGCAGAGTCGCCACAGTACTCCCCCTTCAGTGACCGTGTGGGAGCGAACGAATAAGATGGGTAGAAACTATGAATTTGCGTAGTTGTGTTGATGACCGCTGGTTGCTTCGAGTGGGGGTCGATAAGCAAGATCATTTGAGCCGAATTGAGTTTGCCTCTTGTTGAGGTTGATGGTTTCTTCGAGTGGTCTGAGCCGGAATGATGTCGCCTCACTTTAAGATGCCGCGATTGAGGCGCCTAAGTTGAGATTAAAGTCGCCTCTGGTCGAGGTCATCGTGATGCTTCAGTGGAGGCGGAAGTTACCTCTCGTGGAGAGCTTCGAGATGCCTCAGTTGAATACTTTGCTGTTCAAGTTCACGGACGTGCGCGTAGTAGACATGACTGAACAAGAATCAATGTGCCTCAGATGAGGACTTTGTTGCTTCGCTTTGAAGGCTTTGTCGCTGCCTCGAATAAGGACTTTGTCGGTCTGTGGCTAAACGTCGCATGTTCGGAGATCTTGTAGATGAAAAAAAAAGAAAGAAATAAAATATTTTTTTTTTATTTTTTTTTTTTTTTTTTTGCTCTAGCTGAAAATTAAAAATAAACTTGATCTGCCTGCAACGATAATATCCTTGCCAATACATGTCCAACCACTCTCTGAGATCTGTTTGTGCATACGGACAGACAGACGGACAGACGGACGGACACTTTTGCACAAACTTAATATACTCTGTGTACCTCTGGTACAGAGTATAAAAAATAAAAAAACTAACAAAAATTGTTGATTGCACAAAAAAAGGTAAGTAAAATTTTGCCGCTTTGCCCTCCACCAAGTGGTGGCCTTCAATGTCTGTCTAAGGCAGCGCATTGGCACTTTCTGTAAATGTCTAAAGTTTGATTACTACAACAAAAAAACAAAAAAAAACCTGGCAAAAGTTTGCTGTAAAATATCATTTGTTTTATTGCCGCCATTGCTAAAAGTTTTGCAAATTGCATGCACACACACACACACACACACACCCCGAGAGAGAGAATAATATTCAAAAGGCTTGCCAAAAAAAAAACAAGAGGAAACCCAGAGTTCATATAAATCAATAAACTTATTCAATAAACGTCTCAATCGCTCGACAATTCTGACATTTATGGCGACAATCATTATGCTACACCCCCCAACCTCTGCCTCCCTTCTCCCTTCCTTTCGCCTGGGTCATTAAACGCATAATCGATACTAATGAAGCTTTTGGATTTGAGATTTGCTGGCAGCAATTATTGTGACTGCACCAGATACGAGTACTCATGCTTCGCCTTCGCCTGCATCCGTTAAATGGCATAATAAATTGCCTCTCTGCGTTTAAATGGCTTCATCAATAAGAGGATGGAGCGAAAAAGTATCACTTGGCACGCCCTAAATCCCGGTCACATAAATATTTTATGTTCCTTTTTTTTGAAGAAGAAGATGAGCTGACTTAATGAGCCTGGGCCACAAAACATTTTCCAAGCAGGGCTAATGGAATTATCTGATTATGTGGCAAGGAGGGGAATGGAAGGAAGTCAGCTCAGCGCTTAAATAAGTGGATTGGAGTGAACATCATTTTTAACCGGGAAACTCTGACCGGTTCGGTTTCAAGAAAATGGTGCAAGCCAAGTGTGAAAGCCAATAACTATCAGTTCCATGGCCTATGTGCAGCAGGTAGCCAAAAGCAAACCCCCTGGTTACCACCATTAAGGATTGGAAGGATACCAGCACGGTCAAACAGGAGTTGATGGCACTAATAAGCTATTTCAAGAAGCAGTCTGAACAAGTTGCCCTGGCTAAAAGAAGTTCCAGTCATGCCGTCGCCCTATGAAATGTTTGGAGTACCAAACATTTGGGGACCAGTGGATGAACTGAAAGAGTTGAAAGAACTGATGGAAAGACTTGGGCCGCTGGTTCAATGTGTAAGTTAATTCTTTTTACAAATTTGCATTAAATAAATCAAATGTCAAACTAAATATTCTTAATACAAAGCAAAAAAAAAGCGTCGCCTACTTTTTTCCTTTTTTTTTTTTGAAGTCTCACAAAAAATTGCAATTCAATTGAGTGGAATAAACTTATAGCCGATGCGCATTGACTTTATCTAGTGATTTTCTATTGCAATGGGAAAGTACCACAAAATTTATGAGTAAGCCCTAAGTCAGAGGACGCTGCACAGTGGTAAGAAACCTACTATTTTTGAGGTGAAACTCACGATACGAGCAAAGCTCTTAATGAAAGAGAAATCTGATTTATACATGGCTCCCATTTACAACTTACTTTTACGATTTGGACATGTATTCCAACTTTGCCGTTGTGGTTTGTCGTGTGGCTTCAATTCTTGCACCAGCTATACCCAAATCCTACCTCAAAATTGTTCACGTAGTGGAGGAACAGGGCCCAATTGCACGGTCATTAACAACTCTGGCGGTTACAGCTGCGATATTTTCCTCTGTCCGCACTCTACGTATGCGTGTTGGTGGTTTAATGTTCAATAATGTAAATTTTGGTGCGAAATTTAGTCACAAGATTCCGAATAGCCGCCTCAGAAGGTCGCCCAAACTGACTATAAAATGGATGAAGTGCACGATGCACTTTCTTAACCAAGCATGAATTTTGATAATAAACTTCAATAATCTGCAAGCGTTGTTCGTTTGTAAGTAGATTCACATTTTGCTTGTTGGTGCAAAGGCTGTCTATTTTAAAAAAGTAAGACACACCATTCAGAAATTCAATTCCCTTGGAAAAACGCATCGCAATCGCCTTATATACACTGGGAAGTTCGGCAGAATATCTAACCGTGGGAAGGCTGTTTAATGTTTCATCCAACAGCGTTTGCAATATCCTCCATGAGTTTTGCAAAGCATTTATTTTTGAATTTGCCGAGGATTATTTGCCAGCTAACTTCATGACTGAAGATATTGTGGATGAATGCGTCTCGGGATTTGATGCCATTGGATTTCCACAATGTATTGGTGCGATTGGTAAGAATACATTCTCATGCGAAGTAATATTTCAAATACATTGAGGTGAAGCCAGCAGCTGCTGAGGTAACAGACCATTATAATTACAAGGTAGGTACTCAACTGTATTATTCGCCTGTGTCGATTATCTTGAATCTTTTTTCGTATTCATTACCATTGATTGCAGTTACAGGTTTCTCTATGTCAACATTGGCTGTCCAGGGCGCTGTAATGACCCCACTATATTTCGGAAATGTAACCTTAAACAAATGGTGGAATCATCATCCTTGCTGGAGAAAAGTTCAAGAGAAATATGAGGCACCAATATTCCGCTGCTTTTGATGAGAGACTCGGCCTTTAAGTTTGCCCGCAACATAATGAAGCCTTATCCATTTTCAACAACAGCTTCAGTGCAGCAAAAAACATTTAATTATCGTTTGTCTAAGGCTAGGCGAGTAGTTGAAAATGCTAAATCTTGTTGTTGAGGAAGTTTTAAAAAATTTCAAACAATATTCGGACGTAGTTACTACATACGTTTAAGCACAGTGTCTTAGCTATGGACGAGCTAAGAAAGCTTCAAACAGAAGCTAATATTCCTTAATGATGTGTATGCACTTTACTACAAAACGTTGATACTAGATGGAACTCATCATTAGACATGATGATGTCTTTTATAAAGATGTTCGAACTTGTGTCAGCTGTTTTAAAGTGCAACGGAAATGTCCGGAAATGCTTACCGGCTATGAACTAATCATCACTCGAGACATAATTAAACTGTTGCTCCCCTTTTAAAGAAGCGACTGAAAATGTAAGCGGGGAAAAATATGTCACCATAAGTTTGGTAATTTCACTGACTTTATTAATGCTGCGAAAACTAGCTACAGTTGAAGTGGAAACAGACATGTGATAGACAGCAAAGGAACTTTTTTCAGAAAGCTGCAGAAAGACGTCTTTCACTAAGTGAATCCAACCAGATGCTTGCAAAAGCCACGCTATTGGATCCACGCTTTAAAAAAGACATGCTTACGAGACACGGCTGAAAATGCAATGCGCTCTATAGTTTCCGAAACAGGGAATGATATACCGGAACACAAGCTATACCAACCAAATGAGTCAAAGGTATGTGCTTCTTTCAGATCTTGAAAACTGATGATTTCAATTCAAATGTTTTTTTTCAAACTATAGCATATGCTGGTGAGGTATCTGTGTGAGGACTAAAAGGCCTCACTGCCCCACAATTCACCAAATAAACCATCCTTTAAAGAGATGAGCGAGAACTTAAGAAAGCCAATTTAGCCCACGACATGAACCCAATATTTATTTTTCAAACCATCGATAACTCTCGATAGTTTTCGATAGTATGTTTTTATACCCTTGCATCAGGCGCGGGGTCGTAGCTTTTTCGTCCGTGCTGTCCCTCAGTCTGTTTCTACGCAAACTAGTCTGTCAGTTTTGAATCTATCGAGTTAAAATTTTTGCACAGAGTCATCTTTCTAGTACACGCTGCTTATATGATGGAACCGACCGATTCGGATGACAATAGCATATAGCTTCCATATGAACGATCGGTCGGAAAACTAGTTTTAGTGAGAAAAACTTTTTTGTTTTCAATGGAAACGGGTCCAAACTTTGTATTTTTTGGTTTTCTAACTTTTTCTATAAATCCAATAAGTTTGATGAAAATCGGACACCTATATGATATAGCTCCAATACAAAAGATGAGTCTGAAAAATAGACTTAGTCAGAAAAACTTTTTAGTTTTCAATGGTACCGTCTTAAAATTTGGTATTTGTTTGATCCATATGCCTTTACCCTAATTTTACAAAGTTTTGTCAAAAGAAACAGAAACATTTTGGTTTCTTGGAGGTAAGATGAATCTATCATCTCCGGAAACCAGCTCCAAATGGATGAATAGTTCAAAATTTTGGATAAATTTTTCACAATTTTTTCTTGGCTGAAATTGAACTTGAAGCTTTTTTGATAAATCTGAAGCAAAAATTATTGAACTCAGTGGATCGTTCTATCTGACTAAAAAGTGTTGGAAATTCATACCCTAGAAAATGTTCCATCTTAAAATCAATAAACCAAAACTGAAAATTTACTCGGATTCCTCAAAAACGGACCCCAACCAAGTTTTCAATTTGATTTTTGGACTCAGCGGGGGTTTTACAAATAAATTTCCAAATGGTCGGTATCGAAAATTATGAAAGCAAATGTAATTATATTTAACAAAAATTTGAGAAATCGGCTTTTTCCGACCGTCCACTTAATGGAAAATAAATGTTCCAAGCTTTCAAAATAATGCTTTAGTTCAAAATTTCCTAATTGTATTTGACATTAGAATAGAATTTTTCTTAATGTTTAAAGCTTAAAAAAAAAAAAAAACTATCGATACTGTTGGTCTTCCAACGATGGCGTCTGGATAGTGGCAAGCCATCGATAGTGACGGTGGTCCAAACGATAGTTTTCCACCTCTACTGGATACTCAGTACTCAATATTTAGTACTCGATCCTCAGTGCTGTCAGCAAGAGATACAGAGTTACTTTGTAGTCAAAAATTGGCACAATAATTCCCCTCTCTTTGATGTTTTCAGCGGTTTAACTTTTAATTATATAATTTATTCAAAATATTCAAGATTTTCCAGAATACTATATTAATGAGTTTTGCTGCTAGTTTTGCTTAAGCAAACCACTGTACTTTGACTCAATAAAGTTCCAATTGAATTGCTGACAATTGCAATTGCATTTCGATGGCGTGCGGCGGCGGCTTATCAGAGCCTGCGACATTAAACGCAGTTCAAGTTAAACTTAAACACTTGAACAGCAACAACAGCAACTGCAACAACAGCAACTGCAACTGCAACACTAATAACCGCACTCCCTGGATGGGCAGAGGCGTGGCTAAGTACGCCCAAGTGTCGCATAAAATAAACATTTTCCAAATTGACACTTGCGATTCAAAACCAAACACTCAATTGCAGGAATGGTAACGCCACCAACGACTACGACGACACCATCATCAACTCACAACAACAACAACAACAACTGGCATGCCGGTTGCCCCGTTATCAACTAAAATTCCTTGCATCGACACACACACACACACACTCGCACATGCACAGTGAAGTGTGTAAAGCTTCGCATGCCACAGTCGACGCCAGGGCCATTATCGGCAACCTCAGTCCCCAACTTCTACCCAAACCCATTCCTGCAGCATCCTCATCGACATTTATAAACTGCACACAAAACACTGTCCATATCCTCACACACACACACACACACACACACACACAGTTGGACCCTTCCATTCCATTTGCTGGTTCAGGCCACAAAAACTATTCAATTTGTTATCAAACTTCAAACTAAGAACTGGTTCATTCATCAACCAGCGGTCGCTGGTTCGAGTTTTAGTAAGAGGCAGCCGTCATTTTTTTCTGCTAAAACCTAAAATGCAAAATTTAGTCTCAAAAATTGTACGAAACAGCTGCAGTTATTTGAGAACCCTCAAACTGGAACTGAAGCCGAACCAATTTGGCTTAAAGAATTGAAAGAAGTTCGGCTCGGCTTTTTGAGTCTGAGGGTAAAGTCAGAACTCAAGGTCGAATGACTATATCTTATGACTGTCATAAGACAGATTGGATTGAAAAATGAGGGTCAGACGGGAATTACACGGTGATGCAAACTTCAAGAAGCTTTTGAAAAAGCTTTCGTTTGTAGGAAAGAGGTGTAGTGGTGTCGCTTGCCCCTCTAAACTTCTTTCCTCCAAAGAATTGGATTCTTATCGATTCTAAACTCAGCAAAATCTTATATCTTTATCCTACACAGAGAAATCCTAAACGAAACGTAGTTCGCCAGCAGAACGTTAAACGTGGCATGTAGAAAAACTAAATGTTACATGTAGAAATGAAAAAGTAAACGAGGCATGTAGAAAAGTTAAGTGCTGCGTTGGCTAATAAGTAAATCAGCTAACTTCCAATTAACTTCTACATTTTTCATACAGCAATCTGAATACCACACAAAAGCCTTACGTTTGGTTATTGAATGCGATGATGCGCATGTAGAAATTCTAAACGAAAATTGTAGCTCAAAGTCAGTACAGAATAGTTATATTTTTCATTTAGAAAACTGTTCCTCACATGTGAAATGTAGGTTTTCTAAATAATCGTTAATAATTTGAAATGCAATGCCGCGCGAGAGCTTGATAGTCGTATGGGCTAAGATGCTGGCATTTGTATTTTTAATGCCTGACACAAGGTAAGTGAGTTGTGAGTTCGAGTCCCAGACAAGGTTAGTGAATAGAAGACTTTGTTCGTGCCCCTTTCTTCCCTCCCTTTCCACACTAACCTCCTCCCCACACTCGCTTGTGTGAATAGAGCTGGTTGCCTATACAGTACTGTTTCAGAAACTTTCCAGTTTCCTCGTCAGTAGGCTTCGCTTTCGGTTAATATACATTAATTATATGGAAAGTTCAACTCTTGAACCAGTTCATGGCTTACGGATTGATGCTCAACTAAATCCGGTGGACATTTTTGTAGGTGATGATGATGATGATGATAACAACGAGGACAATAATGAAGCCATGCACATGCGACCGCAGTCATGGCCACAGCAAGACCCATGTCCGCCATGTTACTCCTTTCTTTTTTTTTTTTCCTCTTCTGCTATATCCTTTTTTTGTCGCACACACACACACAGATGGACAGACGAACAGACGGACAGACACAGAAAGTGTAAAGAGAGAGAAATTCCTAAATGAACGATATAAATTGTTGGCAGCCACAAATAATGAAAACACTTTGCGGTCATTTAGCGCTATTTGAGGCTCACTCACACACACACACACACGCATGCTGTTGACAGTTATCTGGGTGTGTGTGTGTGTGTGTGAGTTTCCTTCTTCCTAGTCTGTGGGTGACATTTTTTCTTGCCCTTCATCGACCCCTCGTTCAAAGTCTATTGCAATTTGAAAATGACATACGAAGTCCATTAAGCGCACAAATGTGCAGCGAATGCAGCCCCAGCAAAAGGAGGTGGGAATGGGATTGGGATTGGACTATGACTCTGACTCTGACTCTGGTACTGCCTTTCTAATCCCGCCTGATGAGCGCACGCCTGCTCGTTACATCGTTACTCAGTCAGAGCTAGCAATACTTTGGCCCTGCCCACAGTCCAGTTTGGGGTTGTGTGCGGAAGGGGGCAGTGGAAAATTTTCTTCATCAACACACAGTAAATTACAGTGAAGCTTAAGAGGAATGAACATGGCAACATATTGAATCCCTTCAGACAAAAACCACTTTCAGCTCTGTTTCACTTTTTCACTCGTGTTTCAATGACCACACTTTTTAATCGATTTTCTGTTCAGATTTTTGTGTAATTAAAATTAATGGAGAATTTCATTTTAGAATCAAGAATATAAGTATGATAAGATTACATCCGCGCGCGAAGTTCTTATTTTGAGAATGAATCTTTAGATACCGAATTTGTTCAATCAACTCTATCTTACTTGTTGCTATTCACTTAGCTTTGCCCCACTCGCTTATAAAATCCAGAATAAGCACGAATTTGGCTCAATTTTAAGCGGAAAATTCTTACGAACGAAAATTTTTTTGATGTGAAACATCTTGAATTTTGTTACGGAAGATTGAAGTAGGAGTAAACTTTAATTACAGCGTCACGCGTCACGCTGAAATGGAATTTTGTACTTTTTGTTCTCAGTTATGAAGAAACCAATGTCACTATCGGAGGTCAGATTTCCACCTGACATTTCAGCAGTCCTGAAATAGAGATAACGTTGCTACTCAAATATGTGATACTTTCAAGTGATTTAGAAGTGATGCCCCTCCCTAGTCTAAATGTAATTTTTGGGTTTATGGTATCACTATGGACCTATTTTTTGGTTTAATTGATGGAGCTTCACCGCTTCTACCATCTCAACCTAACTAACCTAACCTAACCTTGTGACGAGTGTGAAGTACTGAGTGTCTAGTTCTGAGTATCCAGATATAAGTATTGAGGTCAGAACATAGTGCCGAGTGCCAAGTATTGAGTATCGAAAACAGAGTATAGAGTAGTGCGTAAAAGTGCTTCAGAGCTCTTCATAAAGCCTAAAGTTCAATTAGTGGACCGCTTTCTAAACCTATTAAATCTAAGGTTTTGCATCGAATATGACATTTCATAATGTTGATAAGTCTCCTTTATGATTTGCATACATCTCAAAGCTTGACTTATAAAAAACGAAAACGCAGAATAACAATTCTTGAAAATCAAATTTTACACTCAAAACATTATTTCAAATACCTTTGAGCAATGTTGTTGAAGCTGTCTCATAATTCACCAAAGTCTGTTTCCATTAAGTAAATGAAATCGGACAAGTTTATGTTGCCTTACTCCTGTGCGAAGTATGCAAGCAAGTTTACTGAAACACTCTCATTTGTAGCCTTACCTAGAGTAACATTAAGACTTTACTTCCTGCTCGGGCGCCATGAAATGTCGTGGTAGTTTTCAACCCGGGTGGCTTCTGCGCAGGAGGTGCTCTCAATGGGGCTCCGATGAGAAGATGGCCCGGAGTCAGGGTTTGTCCATAGTTGGGGTCTGGGCTGAGAGGACTCATGATCCTGGAGTTGAGGACCGGTTCCAAGCTTATAAGGATTGTTGTCAACACTTTCGGTTAACAACGCGTTACCGACTGGCCGATTTCACCGCCTCCTCCCATAGGCCGCCGAAGTGAGGAGCCCTGTGGGGCATGAAAACGAAGTTAGACCCTTCTTCAGCTGCGTAGTGGCGAACTATGTCCCCTTTTTGCTCACTTCAATGTCAAGGGTAGCACCGATTAAGAGAAGAACGCTTTCACAACTTGAATTGCGCGCAGCACATGTTGCAGCAAACTTTATACACAAAATCAGAGGCATGGTAACAAGTCCGATTAACAAAGTAGTCTGTTGGTTTGATTCAAAATTTGTGCTATTTTGGCTCAAGATGCACTCATCTGCTCTATCAGTCTTTGTAAGAAACAGAGTAGCGGAAGTCTAAGACTGGTCCAAAGATGCGATATGGCGACACTTCCCCACAAAACTAAGCAACTCTGTTTGTTACTGGCTTGTTTTTTTTTTTTTGTGGTCATTCGAGCCGGATCTAAAGCACTGAACCATCTATTATTGAGGGGTTGAGCTCGTTTTTTCAGTAAAAAGCGACTTAAAAGAAGATTTTGGCATCAGTACATAAGAAAATTGTAGCCATCGACCTTTGTATTTTCAAGAAAAGAGCTTTTGTATTGGATATAACAAGACATCAAATTTTCAAGTCAATTTGTTTCCCATAAACTTTCAACTCCATTCCGTGCCTATTCGTTGACGTACTTCAAATTAAAAATGAACTGGAAATCTTTTTATTGTATTACCACTGTCTTCACCAACGCATTCGCACAGGACAGCCAGACAGACAATACGACAGTCGGGCGCATCGATTTCGTCTACGCTTGATACGTTTGTTCCATTGATAATGAACATTGACAACTTTGAAATGCAGACAATTGAATCTTAATTTTCCCATCACCAATGGACCAACCAAGGACCAAATATGCTTGGGCGAGAATCCATTTGCAGTCCACTAAATCAATGTTGAAGACAATAAACATTTATTTATAAAGTGGAAGAAGGAACGACGAAAAACTTGGCTTTTGTTTGATGGCATTGAGGCATATTTAGTTATAACTATAGGTAATTCTTTGGGTAATTCTAGTTATTTTAAGTTCTTTGCTTTAATTGACATTTTTTTCTAAGTGGTTTCCTTTATCAATTCTTTGTTCTTTTGCACACACAACAATTTCTCATCTCTCATCTCTCCAATTTAATAAGTTTTTGGGTTTATTTGCACCACTTTCATTCTTCTGTCCTGAGTCATTTATCATGTGTGCACAATAAGCACATTTTACTCATAAACTTTTCTCCCTCCCTTTTTGACCGCAAGCGCTCCAATGACCTGGGTCAAAAGCAGGCAAAAATAATCATAAATTCCTTGGAAGACAAACAATAGGCAAACTAAAGACTTTTGTCATTTTGTGGTACAACCAACCAGGTGGCACTCAATGTGAATGAAATAATTGTGGCACAAATGGCAAACGACAGGCACTGTCTTGTCGCATTTTATGCCTCGCCAGGCCGATGCGTTGCGTTGCGTGACACAAACAGCAAACGCAGAGTGACAAATAGGCATATGTGAGGAGGTACACTTGGAGAAAAAATGTTGCAAATGGGAGTTTCAAGTAAGATTAAGTTTATTTTCTTTAAGATTGTACCTCAGAAAATGCATATAAGCGAAAAAAGGAACGATCGAAATGAACTGTTCGCAATTCCGCCAGCATCTGAAGATTCGCTTATCCTTTATGGTGACCCCGTTGTTTTATTACAAAGTTTATTAAGAAATTTTAGACAAATACGAACTGTTCAATTAATTGATTAAGAAACTTTTGAAAAAATTTTTAGAAATTTTATAGAACTTTCTTTTGAATGGTTAAATATCTCTAAAGATAGATTGCAGCTATATAAATGGTGACCCCGACGCAAAACTAGTAGACTTATATCTTTTGAACAAGAGAAGTGCCAAAACAGAATTGAAAGGGGTAAGTCCTTAACGATTAAACTTAAAGAGGGGAATATCATGGCATACAGATCGCAATGTTTTAACACAGTCTGTGTAGAAGACATCAGTTTGCATTTTCATGAGAAATCTTCATTGATGAGCCAACATCTGACCGAATTCTTACAGATCAACGATTCCAAATGGACACTTATATCTAGAGCTCACAAAAAGTGGTTCCTTTTAACAGGGAAAGCAACCTCATCGAGAACCATGAAACAGAAAACACGAGAGAAACAAAAACAATTGTTCTGTTCAGAGAGTGAGCGAGTCCGTTTTATTTGTACCTGTCATTCTGTAATATCAAGCATTAGATTGAAAGTTATGAAGAACTACGCACAAGTGCATGAAAGTATGAAGATTTTATGGATTTCTTAAATGAAAGTGGAGAGAATTTACCTATTATGAAGTCACATTTAAAGGCGATTCCTCATCTTCTATGTATCAGATAAACGTAATTTACTCTACAACATGTTACTTTATGTAGAATATGAGAAATCAACCCTAAAGAAGTTAAAAAAAAAATATGTTATAAGCTTAATAAATGTAACTTAGAGGGTCAAAGGAATAAGTCATATGCTGAACCTTCTTATCTTAAATGAAGTTTCGGTTCAAAAAATGTTCCTTTTCTTAAAATATTTGTGAAAAATTAGATGGATGTATCGATTGTTAAAGACGCTTACCATTGACATCTTAAAACTAGACCTTCAAATCCAAAATTGAACGAAAAACCCTTTTGTAAGCACCTGACTGTAAAACACTAGCTTTAAGCACCATCCCGATGAGTTAGTTATAAGCACCCTAATAATAAGAAGGAACTAGTTCTTAAGGTATTTCTTTAAGAGTCACTGGAGGGTCACACTAATAGCTGGCGTGGCCGCCAAGAGACGCATGAGGAAATAAAATATAATAAAAATCACAAAATAGTGCAGCCATCCTGGGTGAGGAAAGTTGTTGGATACCGTGGGATTATACTTTAAAAATTAACTAAGGTTCAAACCAATTTGGTTCAGCGCACCGAACCTTAAACTTTACGAAGGTTTATAAGCTTTTTCCGAAACATTTTCAGAACTACAGAAAGTTCCTGAAAAGGTCTAAAGCGGTCTAAAGCGCTACAAAGAGATTAACATGCGTCGCAAAGTCGCGGTGCTGGTAGATTTAGATTTCCTTATTTCTTCTTTCGTGTGCTACAAGAAGTTCTTTAAATCTGAAAAAAAAATCTATCACAGAACAATTTTATATTTTCCTAGCGGGTCGAACCACGACCTCTGAACCAACCCCACCCCCCCAAGCAAAGTGCTGGACAATTTCTCTGAGTGTATTGTCTGTGTAGTTTAGAGTTGGCCCAAAAACGGCATCAACTAACATTCATTATGCATTAATTTTTCTCTTATGTTTTTGGTAGAATCTTCAACGATTTTTCCATTAAATTACACACCAAAAACACTGAAAATGCCAGAGACAGAGCAAAAGAAATGGAAATTGCACATTGTGGTGGGTGTGGGTTGGTGAGAGGTGAGGAGAGGAGGGCAGGGGATTGGGGAGGAAGTGGTAGTTAGCTGGTAAAGTGGTAAATATGTCAGCGGCAGTGGAGACATAAATTTTCGTTAAGTAGACGCGCACACGCAAAGACCAAGAACCAAGAACAAGAAGAGCAGGCAGCAGCAGCAGGCAGCAGCAGCAGCAATAATCGGCTGGCCTAATCTTTTCTGCGCTTTGAATGATGATGATGTGCCACGCCCACCACGCCAGGCCTTAATTACAGGGTGCCTGGAGTTTTTGGCAAAATTTGTGCTTCTTTTTTTTTTGTATTTTTTTGGTTGAAACACGTGCGCACATGTGCAACTTCCGTTAAAAATCTATTGCTAACTTTTCAACAATTCTCAGACACACACACACAGACGCACACACACACACACACACACCCACTGAAGGTGCGCTCTGTTGGCTGTTTGTGTAAGTGAGTTAGAGTTTCCTGCAGCTGTCGTGGCAACTTCCGGCTGCTGCTGCTGCTGCTGCTGCACCTCCCACCCTTTTGCACCTTCCTCGTCTTACTTGGACTATCTCCTCTGCATGATGGCTAAAACACTTATTTGGCTTAAGGCTAAAAACTCAAAGCCAAAAAATAGAAATAACAACAACAATTTTGGCGTATAGAAAACAGGAAACAGGGAACAGGTCTCTCAACTCAACATGCACACCAAAGGGCTTGATACACTTTAAGCAAATGTTGGTTAAATACTAAAAAAACCAAAGTTAAAAAAGGCTACTTTTCTTAGATTTAATTAAAATAAAGCTTTTACTGGCTCGAGGTCTTGTTATGCTATTGGCATAACTTTAAACAGAGGCACACACCACAACAAAGAGGGCTTTAGATTGATCGGACGCGTTTCACGAGGGACCAAATCCTCACTCATCAGCGATCTTGAGCCTGAAATGTCTAAACAAAGAGCAGCCTCTCCATGCGAGCCAGTAAAAACGTGCAAGTTAACAGTATAAAGGTCATTAAAACAGTCATAAAAGTACTAAAACGCATGGCACTGCGTTATTGTTCGAAACTTACCAAAATTTGTTTCATTTAAAACAACAAAAACTTCTCTTTGTATATGCAAAATTTTTGAACTTCTGCTTCAGACGTGGCGGCCGCTGTACTGCTCACTGAGTACAAAGTCCAATGGAGGCCACACACTTACAAAGGGAAATGGCTGTCTTAGACTGTCTTTTTGGTGTTTTGCGCGCAAGCTGACTTTGCCGTCGCTGGCATGGAGAGGCTGCTCTGTGGATAGACATTTCAGGCTCAAGATCGCTGATGAGTGAGGATTTGGTCCCTCATGAAACGCGTCCGATCAACCTGAAGCCTCCTTTGTTGTGGTGTGTGCCTCTGTTTAAAGTAATGCCAATAGCATAACAAGACCTCGAGCCAGAAAAAACTGCAAGATAAAGCGTTCTAGATAAAGCGACTAGTTGGTTTTTACCTCATTTCGATTGGTCACACCTAATTTTTGTGCTTTTTCATGCATTGTCAAAATAAGAACTTGTAAAGAGAAAGCGAGCATAAAAGTGTACAGCCGGCGCATTATGATATTTGAGTACTTTTGTTGTGGTGCAGCGCGAGCGGTGAGAGTCAATGTGGAAGAGAAGTTTATTGAGTTTAAAAAATATACCAAAAAATACTTGTAATCCAGCAATAGCCCAGTCGGAAGTGGTTACAAAACTATACACAGAGAAAAAAAAGGCGTGAGAATCTAACACTCACATGTGGCATACGATATGCTCCGACATTTTCAGACTTGTTGTGTGTGTTACTATATACTCGATACTTGGCACTTTACACTCTGTACTCGAAAATAAAAACTCGATACTCAGTACTCGTTTAGAAGTACTCAGTACTCGATACTCAGTATTCGATTCTAAGTATTCACTACTAGGTATACCTGTAAGTAACTATAATTACCTTAAAGTACCTAGAAGAATTTCTCTTGGGTTCAAAGGTGATTCTGAACAGCGGTGATGTCTGTGATGATTGGTGTGTCCTAATCACTGCCTTGGCTCCTTCGTCATGCAGCTGAATGGCAGATAGCTCATAAAGCGCCCTGATACTCTCAATGGAGTCCCTAATGGGCTGGTGGATGGAGCTTCGTTTGCCATCTTCAAACATCTCCACTAGCTTCGAAATTTCGCATCCCAGTTCACGCAGCGCTGTGCAGCTTTGCTGTATAGCACTTGATTCCGATGGGTCGGCTTGCGTTGCTTCAATTGGCGATACGGCCATTCTACTTCTTCTTGCGAACGGATCGCAACTCTCTCCTTCTGTTTGGGGTGTTTTTTAACTGATGATGTAGTTGAGTCCCTACTCATAAGTCGTTATCCTTGATCGTTGCATAGATGCGTTATGATCCCATGGTTGTCTATGCGAGCAGTAAGGCCATACAAGGGTTGACACTCGCATTTATGGGGACGAGTGTGCAGAGCCGGGTACGTTAATCAGGAATGCTACATCTGAACCTATGCTGCCAACTTAATGGCGACGTATCAAGGAGCGTGCTTAGAGATTTGCCAGGCTTTAACGGGACGGGGGCGGTAATAGCATTAGCCTAGCAGCCATTTCGGCAAGAATTCACTCCGCTTACTAAGATGCAAGAATACTATTAACCGTCAGCCCAGGGTTCTTCATCTCGTAAGGGGGGTCCAGAATTCGTGTCCTAAAGCATTACTGGTCTCTGCCTTAGTCGCCTTCTCGTGTGAGATGCTCGCCGCACCAGAGTCTGGTGGTTATATGGGGATACCTGGCACATGGCCGAAGGTCACGAGTTGCTTTATGTTAGTCGCCTCATTTGACAAGCTATGACTTGCTGTGGTGGTATTCTATGACCCCCGCGCACCACACGGGTGTGCGGCTGGCTGGGTGGTTGTGCCTGGCCAGCCAACTGATATTGCACACACCCGGTCCGGTGGGTCTATTTCTATACCTTCTCCAGAGGCGTCATTGTTTGGTCATCGCCTCCCAGCAGGTTGGAGTAATAGTTTCTCCATTTGTCTAGTGCCACTTGTGGATCTGTGACAAGATTTCCGGCTTACTTAGTGAGGCTCCGGGCCTAAAACCTTCGGCTAGTCGCCGAACTTTTTGGTAGAATTTTCGAGTCTCACTCATGCCGAACAGGCTTTCGACTTCCTCACGCATACACCTTTCCAGCTCATTCTTTTTCCTTCTAAAAAGGCGCTTCTCCTCTCTCCATTTCTTCCGGTATCGCTCCTTGACAGCTCGCGTTGCTCCCGAATGCAGAGTTCTCCTGTAGGCAGCGTCTTTCTCTGCAGTAGAGCGGCGACACTCATCAACGTACCATGACTGTTTTCGGGATTGCTCGGCATATCCGAGTGTCTCCTTGGCAGCCGTACTCATGGAGTGTGAAATATGTTTCCACTGTTCACTTATACCTGAAGGGAAAGGTGGGATTTCCTTGAGCAAATGGGTGAGTTTTGCTGTGTAGGTTTCGGAGGACCGTTGTGATTGCAGCTTTTCCATGTTCAGCTAGAGCGTGTGGCATGTGTCACACTGAGCCGCTTACGACTTTGGCTGCAACAAGTAGTGATCTGAGTCTATATTGGCTCCTCGGAAAGCACGTACGTCTAGCACACTCGATGAATGCCGTGATCAATCTGGTTTTCCGTGGTTGGATCAGGGGACCTCCAGGTTGCATTGTGGATGCCGCGATGTTCAAATCTTGTGCTACTAAAGACCATGTTCTCTTAGCCTCTCTCCTGCCGATTGTCAGACTAAAAACGGCTACTTCCCCGATTGTTGCGTTAAAACCGCCTAGAATAGATAAGGCTATATTATTATATTTTGCCTTAAGTCTGAGTACGGCTATAAACTGGTGTGAAGCTGATGACAGAGCGACGCAGTCTACCACAGACTGCAAAACCGCACCTAAACTCGTGCTTGGTAGCACATTCGCTATAGTAGATCTCCCAGGTGGCATTGGTTGATGATGTTTTTGTCAACGTTTTCCCTTTTCCAATCAACAACATTCCAGGTGCATATCCTCAAATCGTGCTCCTTAAAACGTCCGTATCCGAGGCAGTTTTCATTGGCGGATGAATTAGACGATAATCGAGTGCCAAGCCCGAAGTACCCGAGCTTACAAGATCCTCTCACCCAATTATGGCACATAATAAGTAGTTCTCTCTGCTAAGTTATTGTGGTTTCTTTTTTGCTTTTGGTGTTTTTGATTTAAAGCAGCGCTCTCTCTCTCTCTCTCTCTCTCGCTGTGTGGGTGCAGCTTAAGCGAAGTGTTGCCTGCTTTTAGGCTGAACTCAAATATGACTTGAAATAGTTTGGGTACATCAAAAGCTGAGGTTACTGACAGCTTCCCCATTCTCTAACTCTCCAACTGGGTGAGAGTATGCATGAGGCTGCCCATCCTTATCCTTGTGCCAACTTTGTGCCCTGACTGCTTCAATATTTTTTTACCCCCCTTTACGTGCATGTGTAATCAACAGACAGATAGTAAGTATAGTAAGTAAGTAATACGCATGCAGCTGTGTATATGAGTGTGTGTGTGTGTGTGTGTGCTTAAAAAATTGCACAAAGTTTAAGGCACACGCACACACAGACACACACACGCTCATGTGGGTGGGTGGGTGTTGCCTGTCTCGGCGCTGTTTAACTCAGTCATAGAACTGTTGCTGAAGTCACGTAATTCAAATAACTAAAGTTGGCGTAAATATGCCAGGCATACAACAAGCTAAAGCAGCAAAAGAACACAGAGCACAGACCCAGACCCAGACCCAGTTGAGTTAGTGCGGGAGAGTTTAAAGATTGTTAATTTTTTCCCCCATTTGCAGCCATTTGTACTTTTTTTTTTTAATGCAATTCTAATTGGGCTGGCAAGGCTAATTAGTTACTAATCCTAGTTTTTTTTTCTACAGTTTGACTAACACTTCAGTTTTCGGGCACTTGATGTGCCTTTATGAGGTTCTCCAAGTACCCTGTACAATTTACTTGTATATGAACGACATCACACTTAACGAATTCCCAAAAATCAACTTAATCCATATCCGGCTCGAAGGACCAAAAATGTTAGAGTTAACCATTATGACTATTTTTAGTTTTCATAACTTTTGCAAGTGTTTCAGCTTTTGTTTTCTATCCCAGCTAAAGCAAAGTTTGTAGTTTTTCTTGATTTCCTCATTTCCAGCGCATCTGCCTAGTTCATCAGTCGCTCTCTTTGTAATTAGTCATCTTACCCCGTATTTCACACTGGCTACTTTATATGTTAATGAGTATTTTTGCAGCCACTTTTTGTCTACTACTATTTTTTTTTTTGCTTCTATGTTGGGTGACCCCATTTCCTGCTTTGTCTTGTCTTGAGTTGAGGGCACAATTGAATTGGAAAGCAGCTTTCGCGGCCCTCAAATGCTGCAAATTTTTACAGAAAATATGAGCCAAAGTTCTGGTCTGCCGAGTGCTGCTGCTTATCGCCTGCAACAAAAAAAAAAAAAAAAGGGCCGCCAAAAATGAAAAAGGGAAATGTTCAAAAGCCATTGACAGACGAAGGGGAGGACGGCGGAGGGCGAGTGTGTGTTTTGGCAACATTTTCTTATCTAAACAATATTGGACGATGACGACGACGAGGACGACTGCTGGCTGCTGCTGCTGCTGCTGCTGCTGCACTTTGCAAAAGCGACAACAACACAACGATTTTCCCTAGCTGATTGCACAAAGTTTCGTTGCATACATTTGGGGATTTTTTTTGGGGGCTATAAGAGACAGAATTTTCACAATTTAAAATTGGTGAGAGAAAAGCATGAAAATTGTTTCCCAAATGTAAACAATAACATTTCTATTCTATTTCTATTCTTTTCCATTTTTATCATTCTATTCAATTTCTATTTATTTCTATTCAATTTCTTTTCATTTCTTTTCAATTCTTTCAATTTCTTTCAATTTTTCAATTTCTTTTCAATTTCTATTCAATTTCTATTCAATTTCTTTTCAATTTCTTTCAATTTCTCATTTCTTTCAATTTCTATTCAATTTCTTTTCAATTTCTATTCAATTTCTTTAATTCAATTCTTTTCAATTTTCATTTTTTCAATTTCTATTCAATTTCTATTCAATTTCTTTTCTTTCTTTTCAATTTTTTTCTATTCAATTTCTATTCAATTTCTATTCAATTTCTATTCAATTTCTATTCAATTTCTATTCAATTTCTATTCAATTTCTTTTCAATTTCTTTTTAATTTCTATTCAATTTCTATTCAATTTCTTTTTCTCTACTCACCTTATCTATTCATCATTCATTCTATCTCTCTTCTTCTATCTATCTTTCTATTTCTATTCTATTTCTATTCTATTTCTATTCTATTTCTATTCTATTTCTATTCTATTTCTATTCTATTTCTATTCTATTTCTATTCTATTTCTATTCTATTTCTATTCTATTTCTATTCTATTTCTATTCTATCTTCTATTCTATTTCTATTCTATTTCTATTCTATTTCTATTCTATTTCTATTCTATTTCTATTCTATTTCTATTCTATTTCTATTCTATTTCTATTCTATTTCTATTCTATTTCTATTCTATTTCTATTCTATTTCTATTCTATTTCTATTCTATTTCTATTCTATTTCTATCTTTATTCTATTTCTATTCTATTTCTATTCTTCTAGAAGAATTCTTTTTAAAGAAATCTGAAATAATGTAGAAGACACACAAAATGAAACCAGAAAGAAAGAGTATTGAAGAAGTGAGTGAAAGAGAGTGAATGACCTAACAAAGGAAGGAAAGAAAAAGACCTAAAGGAAATCAAACAAAGAAAGACCATTTAAAATCAGAACGAGTCAGAAATCTGATGGCAAAAGTAGGAAGACGAAAGAGATACTGTAGAAAGAAAGCAAGACAATATAAGTAGAACAACAAGAGGAAAGAACGAATACCGAACTCAGAAAGATTAAAAAAGAAAACAGAAGACCGAAACGAATTAGACAATAAAACTGAAAGAAAACTGAAGACAAAAAGAAGGCTCAAAGAAAGAGAGAGAAAAAAGCAGTAAAAAGAAAGAAAACATAAGGCATAATGAAATAAAATGGGAAATAGTAAAGAATGAAGACAGAAAAAGGAAAAAAGAAAATTTAAAGTTCGGGAATAAAGTCCGAAAAAAGACTGAAGGAAAACCGATGAAAGACTGAATGAGTTTTTTGTAACGTCACGCTTGCATTTACAAATTTTTGCTAATATCTTAAAATGTAATTTTTTTTGTATTATTTGTAGAGCTACTCAATTACTAAGCACTTATAAAAGAAAAGTCTTTTAAAATATGTAAGTTTATCATATTTTTTCAAGATAAGTTTTTATACAAGTGTCACGTCACGTCAATAGGGAAATGCTAATATACGGAGTCACAGCTAATAGTTTGAGTATTTTTTTCTAGTTCCATGATTTTAGTGTCCAGAAAATGGCCAACCAGCTGCGCCTGTTTAATGGCACTCACTCCAAGGAATACGTTTCTCAAGAAGATCTGGTCACACTTAAGCTATAGCTTTAATTTCCCCAACTCCACAATTGCCACTTCCCCTTTTTTGGTTTTTTTTTTTCTTTTCGGCTACCCAAAATGACGCGGTCTTCAGAACTTTTGGTTGTCACTCGCAGCGGTTGGTTGGCAATTAAAAACTTTTGTAAAATTTTGTTGCCATTTTCGCACAGAAAACAAAAATTATAAATTTGTACACGAGTTGGATTTTTGGGTTACGAGCATTTCAATTGGCATGGAAATTGCGATTGCCAAACTTAAATTAAATGTCCGGGACTGATGCGTGGCACGACGATGTTGGCTCCGCTCGGTAAGTCCGCATAATGAAATAATTAATTGCTGGAAGGCGTTCGGTCGGTGTGGCGTCTCTCTTTTCGGACAGCAGAGGCAGAAGCCAATTAAACGGCTGCACTTGATTATTAAGTGATTTATGTTGAGCACCTGGCTTAGCCCGGACTCCAGGTAAACCTCGGCCACACAAAGCTACAACCTTTGCCTTGCAGCTCAATTTGTAATTTGTGCTAATGAGTGCGTTAATTTAACGCCTGATTAACGTTTGCGGACAGTGCGGTTAAGCAGGCGGCGGGCGGTGGAGGAGGCAAATGCCCTCAAGCCCAAAAGTCAATAGGTCAGAGGGGGAGGGGGAGGGGGGATAAACCCATTGACTTCTCCTGCCTATTATGTGTCTATATCAATATAAATGATTATGTGTGAAGGCTTAATTATGATTAATTGTTATTATGACTGTTCAATGAGCTGCACATAATTCCTGGGCAAATCCAATTTTGAACTTGATTTTGTGAGAGGAGGAAATAAAAGCAAAGAAATTTCATTGGTGCAACAATGTGACTAAGGAATGCGGCCCAACTCTTTGGTTTTCAAAAGAAAACAAGGCAGCTGCAACTCAGCAGCATCGTATTCACTTCTTCAGAGCCGCTGAGCTATTGCTGTCCTCATTTGGAGCAGACTTAAAACACTTGCTTGCATTTTGTGGCATGTCAGTCAGTTTCCCTCTGATTATGCTCATTTTCGGCCTCATCAAGTTCAATGTCGAGGGAATTCCCTCAAAGAAAGGAAATGCCTGGCAATAAACTAAAATTACAAAATGGTCTCCGGCCGGCAACGTCGTCATCATCAACACGATGTGCAGATTTGGCCGCAAATAAATCGAAACATTTGCCCGGCCGCCATAAAAATAGGCAAGCCTCTCCCCCCCGCTAGTCGCGATAAAGTCAATCCTCCTCCTGCGCCGCTGTCCAATCTCTCAAAGTGGCCCAGACATGCCAAAGGACTAAACAATTTTCTGCGCTGGCAATTTTTATGGCCAAACGATAAGTAAAACGATATTGAATGTGTGTATCCCTTTTCTTGGGGTATTTGTATTTGTCTGTGTCCGACTGGGCCCCCCCCCCCCCCACACACATTAAATGGTGATAAGCATCGGCATTGTCCTAGGAATTCCCTTCTCTTCTCTTTTCTTTCTTTTTTTTTTTAAAGCCATTTGCCCTGCTGATTAGCAACTTTAAAAGGGTCTACAAGAAAATTAGCTGCTAAATGTGGCAAATGTTAAATGGTCATTGCAGAGCGGCCAGAGGAAGTGCTTCTGCGTTTAAAATTATGTTTGGCCCCTTTTGCCGCCCCATTCAGGGCATTTATAAAAGTCATTTCGAGCGAACATGCAAAATTTGCTACCATTACGAATGCTGGGCTGAATGCGCTACGTTAAGATATTTTGCGGGAGTCTTGGGAGTCAAGCTTAAAAGTAGGCTATATAAAATTTCCAGTTTTTATGAAATTTTGAGATTTTCTTGGATTTTTAAACCGGATTGTGCTTTTTCAAGGCAAGCTAAGTGATCGCTCGGAGTGTAGGAAGCGCATCGCATTGGATTCCAAGCAAAAATTGTAGGCCTGCCAACCAATATTCATCTCAAACATGTTCATAATGTGCAGGATACTAGTGAGACCATCATTGAAAGTACTTACAGCGATATCAGATGCGATATCTGGCCACTTGAATAAGCTTTTGGAGCCCTACTCCACACAGTTGTATTGAAAATCTCGTTATTATTCTGCGTGTATTCAATAGATTATCTCTGCTCAGATCTTTGTAGATGGTTTTGACTGCCTCAAAAACCTGATGAGACATTGGGGGCTTGTGGTAATGATCATCCAAGGTACCAGCTGCTTGCCCCTTCTTCCAGTCACACCAAGATTCTGAGCATTTTTTGTGCTGTGGATTCCTCATCGGTGGGCAGATTGTGTTATAAATGGAACCAAATCTCATTTCTAAATTTTATAATATTTTTATTTTTAAAATTTTTTTTACTAACCCAACCTATAAATAATAGATCCGTTTTTGACATTTTTCTATATATTTAAACTATCGAGAATGCGTTCCGTTCGGACCGAAAAAGTATTACCTGTCGCTCAGTTTGTGGCAGCAAAACATAAGTTCTCGATATCCGTTTTCGGATCCGTTCTCGACACGTTCTCGATAGCGAAAACGGATCGAAAACTAATCCGTTTCAATACGTTTTGGTTATTAAAAAAGGGTTGGGAACGGATTTGAAAAGTTTAGTTAAAAATGTTTTTTTTTCGAGGTTGAAAAAAAGCGGCTGCCCCTCCTCACACACCACCCCCCACCAACCACGCGCCGCCGCCGGCCCACCAACACCCCTCCCTTCCCATCATACTTTTTGTTGTGATAATTTTTTAAATACAATTTTTTTATTATTATTTCTTTTTTACTTACCCTTACTGGGACTCGAACTCAGGACCTCGGGACTCTAACACGAACGACGACATCTAACGCTCACCGCTACAACAATGTCGCGCGAGACGGTGGCGAAATGACAGTAAAGAATGCAATCAAGACCGGTGGTAGAATGGCAAGACATTTGCCCGAAATTAAAATTATTTTGATTTTTTTTTTAGTTTTTAGTTTTGTTGTTTTTAAAATTTTCTATATTTTTTGATATTTTTACAGTGCTCTGAGGTCTCAAATACGTTTTTACGAGATTTTTCGCAGCTGAGTTTCTTGTGCATTTTCTTTTTTCCTTCGTTTCTCTTCTTGCTGCTGTCACATATAGAGAAAAAAGATAATGTCCGTTTGAAACCCGCATCTCTTAAAAAAAACGGATTTCGATTATAAGAGAAATTAACGAAATTCTCGTATGTCCGGATACATACGAGAAATTGTCGGGTGGGTATTACAGTAAATTGTCAGCTTGTCAATAAACATGCCAGTCAAATTTTCCTTTTTAATCGAGGCCTTTTGTCGTTTTTTTCAAAGTTCGCTATCGAGTGACCATTCTTTTGAACGTGGTCAATGCACTTTTCTTCTGCACGAGAATTTGCATATGGTGCAGCGTCTAGTAAACCCTTGAACGTTTTACTGTCACCATCATCGATGTAGTTAGCGTATTTTACATCATGCAGACTCTCCGAGCGTTTAAACATTTCTATGACCGCATCTACCTCCATTTTACCAGATGATCCTTCGTGGTTTGCCTCACATTCAAGGGCATGAGCTTTCTTCCATTTTGCATATTCTGCAGTTTCAAGTCGACCTTTCCAGTGTTCGCAACTCTTACAATACTTCGATTTCACTACAATATCGAACAACTTCGCCTGTGTACCATCAAATCAAAGACTTAATCCCAAATGGCGAAGCAAATCACCGGAAACAGTAATCCCTCCTTATTGTCCGTTGTCTGTGCTCATCAATGACTCATTGAAAATGGGAAAAGAGGGATCATGAAGTGGTGCAAAAGTATGTATCAGGTAGAAGGAAGCATTTGCGACCCTATAAAGTCTATATAATCTTGATCAGCATCAACAGTAGTAGGGGGGAGTGGTGGTAAGCACAATCCCAACCACCCCATTTTTTTGTTGAGATAATTTTAAAAAATTTTTATTATATTTAATTTTTTTACTTACCCTGACTGGGACTCGAACTGGGACCTCAAAGCTTCCCCTAATACCACCACCCCGCCAACAACACCACCACCCCTGCCTTTATTAAGGCCCACCGATTTCTCAAAGGTTCCGGTTCAAGCGGTCAAATTTGTTCCCTCCAGTTGGACAAGCGGTCAAGTCATTTGGTGTTCTCAACAGCAGTTTCATCCGATATCGATAAATTCCTATTGTTGCATTAGGTGACCAGACACGGTCAATAAATTAGGTATTTTTGTTAGGGATTTTTAATGTTATTGAATGCTGCTGGTAATATTTTGGCGAAAAATTTATTAAAATTGATTGCGATGAATCAAAAGCAATGACTGGGACACTTCTTTACCTGCACGGCTTATCAAAGGAACGCTGACTACACAGAAGTCAGCTGCAGTGATAAGAAAGTTCCCACATGCATAAGAATGCAGCGCCACCAAGTCGTGCTAACAATCCTAGTCACAACAAATTGAATCGCAACTGAAGTCAAGGCTTTAACTTAAACTCTTATATAAACATTTTGTGGCAGCAATAATTAATTAAACAAATCAAATGTTGGAGCCCGCTGTTTGTATACAATAAAATATATCGATAATTCCATCGGCACTAGATAGAGCCATTTGTCTCTATAACAATAAAATAGATCGATAATTCCATCGGCACTGAACTCGGTTAACTTTAACCAGTGCTCGAGCAGCGCTTAAGTCTGTTCCTCCGGTTGCGCCACACACAGCATGAGACACGCAATTTCGGTTAAACTGCCTGTCAAGTTTACCAACCGCACATTGAGAAATCGGGCCTAAGTCGTATTATACGCCAAATTGACGGTGCTAGTGTCGGAGAACGAGCAGATACAGTTCTTTTTGCTCCGCTCCCAAGCTCGAAGTCGAGAACGATTGTTGCTTTTGATCCAAGAAGATTTCTTCTAAAAAAACCAAGAAGAAAAATACTAAAACCAAGAAGAATTCGTTCTCGCCGATTCGTTCTACATTTTTTTTTTGTTTGTGTTTGACGACCTTTATGCTGTTAACTTGCAGTTTTTATTTTTTGCTTTCTCATAACTTTAAGCAGAGACACGCAACACCCAAAAGGAAGCTTTAGATCGGACAGCTTTCTTATGAGGGACCAATCCTATTAGCAATAAGAATTGAGTACTGAGTATCGAATGCTGAGTACCGAGTATATCGAGTACTTAGAATCGAATCAGAATACTTAGTATCCAGTACTTAAACACACTTTGCGATGAGCAAAAGTAGATGGTTTTTAAAAAAATTCCAGAAAAAAAAGTATAAGAGATTTTTTTTTTTGTTTTTTTATTAAATAGTTAATGAATGAAAGGAAATACAAAATTTTTTTTGTCAATATGAGGGCCTCCGAAAAATGATGAATGAAAAAAAAGGTGCCCACATGGTGACCATGGTTGCAGCACTTGGGATGATCTGAAAAAAAAGAAAAATGCGGTTATGTTTAGAACTAATGTGGCTATCGTTCGGCCCTCCGAAAAAAATTGAAAATTTTTTTGACAAAATGGCGGACATTTGAAAAAAAAAAATTTTTTTGGCCTTTTTTTGTAGTGTAGTGTAAAAAAAGTACACTTAAAATATAGGTATCCAAAAGTTGGAGGGCTGAACGATAGCGACGACAATTCTGCGTCGTATAAGCCCCTTCCGGAGCAAAATCGGTCCACTGGTTTCCTCTGAATCGTGGCCACCAGTTTGAAAACGTGGTTTCGAGATAAACGCGTTTAAAGTTTGCAGTTGCTAGGAAAATCGGGTCACCTTGGGTCATTAAAAGGACCATATCTTCTAAACTATTTCGAATTTTTGAAAATCCTTTTAGGGGATATTTTTGAATATCCAAGCTACAAAATATGCAAAAAAAAGTCGAAAACTTTTTTCCGCAAAGTGTTTTCCCCCTTAAGCTAATTCTCACACGTCGGGGTCACCACTTACCAAAAAGAGAAAATTTGAGTTTCTTCTTTACACGTCGGGGTCACCACTTGTGTTAATATACCTCAACCCATTCACTGAAGAGTGCAACATACAAAAATAAAAAAATGCAGTGCAAATTACTTTGACTTTCGTTTGCGCTTTTCGCCATTTTTGGCCATTTTGGCTGCCGAGTGCAAAGCGCAAAATGTTTATAATTAAACTTTAATGTGTATTTAATGAGCTGGGAGCCGCCAGAGAGCCTTGAGAAAAACATTTCAACATAAAAACACAGAAAAACACAAAAAAACAAATGCCAGTTGGTCCACGAAACGAATATGAATATGGAAATATGAAAAGTCGCCAACAACTTGAACTGGAAACTGGAAACTTGATCCTCTTGATAATATAAATTTAATCGTTCGCTTAATTGTCTTCATATGAAACCAACTAAATGGTGTTAAAACTTTTGCAAACAAATTGCAACTAGTTGTAAGGAGACGACGATGACGATGGAGACGATGACTTGTGAACAAAATTTTGTAAACGCCACTCGAGCCACTTCAAATTGCAAGTTGCTGCCACTGATACCGCCTAAGCAAAGTTTAGCAGCCAAAACTTGCCACACACACACACACATACATGGAGAGCTTCTCCGTCTGGGCTGGACGAGTGCGGGTTATGTCCTGGGCTTTAGGCCAAAAGTTTTTGCTAACAAATGAAATGCTGCTTAAAAATTTATGGTAAACCATATGGAGTCAAAAAGGGATGCAGAGGAGGACAACAACGTGTAATTGGCCAAATTGGACAATAGTTCCCTGAAGCTGCTTCATTTGTTGCTGAATTATAAATGAAATTTGTTGTAAGATTTGTTCTGATTTATATATAGTCCTCTATAATTTCATTGAAGCTAAATATTTAGCCGTCTGCCTTGTCATCAAAAAAGTGTAGCATACTTAGGTGGGCATCAGCAAATGCACTCAAATGGGACACACATTAGTCGGTTGGCACTTCATAATCACATTGATAGCCTCTTACCCATTAATAGAACAAAAAAAAAAAAAAACACACACAAACCAAAAAAAGAATGATAAAAGTTTGCTCCAAAAACTTTTGCTACTTACTTTTACAGTTATTATTGAAAGCTGCAAAAACTTTGGCTTATTTCATTACGCCCAAAACTTTTCATTACGAGCAAACGAGTGTAAGAGAGAGAGAGAGCGTGGAGCATAAGAGAGATCCATCCATTCTCTCTTATCAATGCGAAAGTTTTGTTAAGGCAACAAAGTGAGGAAAAACTTGAACCAAAAACTATAACCGACATATCATGTGACCCTCTCAAAAAAAGCCATTTGAAACGTCAACCAAATTGAATTGAGGCTCAGTAATGGCCCTGATAATTGGCCCAAATGGTATGATGCGTGGCCAGGGGGTGTGGGCACACATGTCCGACTGTCTGTCAATTGAATTGCGTTTGACGTGTGAGCTTTTAAGGTTTTTTATTACATTTATGGCAGTTGAGTGCTCGACTCGACTCGGCTCCGACCCATATCAAATATGAAAATGGATTTGTTTGATTAATAGAACAATAACAATAATAATATGCGTGTCCGTGTCCCTTCTTATCAAACGGGCACTTATTAATTGCCCACTAATTGCCGCCAGTCACGCAACAGCAGCCACCACGAGATAACTCCTAGGTATATACTTTTCGTTATACATACATACATATAGATATGTTTTTATGCTCGAAGAGAGAAAAAAAAAATGCAAATTAATTTGCACCACAAACTTCAGGCAACACAAACATTTTCACACCATAACCAAATTAAAAGTTCTGCCAACTAAAAAACAATTTGTAAGCCAAAGTTGCTGCCACACAGTCAACACAACGCAAAAGGAGTCAGTGCGAGGGGGGAGGGGGGCGAGTGGGAGCTAGAAAAATGGAGTTGTTCCCGTGGGGCATTTAGTTGTTGTTGTTGTTGCTTATCTAATCAGCGCAGTTGGCTGACTTTTTTATAGATTTTTTTTGTATATATTTGAAATTGAATTGAATCTAACATCATTTTATGGGCGCAAGATTTCAAAGAGAAACAAATAGACTGCCAACTTGTGGCAATAAGAGAAAAATGGAGCTGCCAACTTGTTCCATTTGATGATTTTCGTATCCATTTGGACTGGATATGACTTTAATATACTTTTATTCATCCAACGTAGCTTAGAATGTTCCAAAGGATGACCATTTTTCATATCCTTTGGACAATTTTTAGCTCCATTGGATGATTACAAGGATATTAAACATGATTAAAGGATATTTTTTGGATCTTTTTTATTTCAAAATCATTTTTTTTGTGGGAAATAAAACAAATCAGCATTACTTTTACCTTTGGAAGGACTGCCAACTTGTTGGAAGAAAATAATACCGCATAATCCGAGCCTAAAATCTTAACAGAACTGCGAACTTGGGTCAAAAAACAAAAAGCCCTTTTTTCCACTTTACTTTTAACTTTAAAGGACGCTGGTTAAACGAGGCCAACTTGTT
Organism: Lordiphosa collinella; assembly: GCA_018904265.1. Lineage (NCBI taxonomy): Eukaryota > Metazoa > Arthropoda > Insecta > Diptera > Drosophilidae > Lordiphosa > Lordiphosa collinella. The sequence continues at coordinate 55,381 of JAEIFV010000780.1, forward strand.
GCGAGTTATTTAATACGAAGTGTGTTCAAAGGAAAAGGTGTAATTGATTGTAATGATTTTTTAAAAGTACTTATTTAATCATCTATATCCATTTTGTCCCCCTCAAAGTAATCGCCCTCGGATATAATACACTTGTGCCAACGCTTTTTCCAATCCTCGAAGCACTTCAGAAATGCGTTTTTCGGTATGGCCATCAGCTCGTTCTTCGATTCTGACTTGATCTCATCAATTGTGGCAAAACGCTTTTTTCATTGGTCTCTTCAGTTTTGGGAATAGAAAAAAGTCGCAGGGAGCCAAATCTGGAGGATACGGTGGTTGAGGCATGATTACGGTGTTATTTTTGGATGTTTGAGCTGGTGCATTATCGTAATGCAGAATCCACGACTTGTTTTTTCCACAATTCCAATCGTTTGAGTCATATTGCTTCTCGCAAACGTTGCATAACTCCTTGTAGTATGCTTTATTAACTGTACGATCTCTTGGCAGGAACTAATGATGCACCACACCATTGTAATCAAAGAAAACAGTAAGCAAAACCTTCACATTTGATCAAACTTGACGTGCTTTTCTTGGTCTTGGCGCATCTGATGTCATAACCATATACCCACGTTACGACCCCTTAGAGCAAGCCCGGATCGTCGTTGACGTCATTCAACAACTCCTGAGCGATACTAATGCGATGTTGCTTTGCTCTAAATTTAGTTAAAATCGAAGAGCCACAAAACGTGACTAACCTTTTCAGTTGCTAAAAACAAACTACTTATCGAAATTGGTTGCTAATGCAAACATATGATAAACATATGTGTCCGAACTTAACAAAAACAAAAACCCGCGAAAATTCAAAATTCACCAAAATTCAACTGAAATTGTATGGTAAATCGTTTTTAACTGTGGATTGGTTGTACGCTTTCCTGGAAGGTTTCAAGTTGAAGAAATGAGCGGAAGAGCCAAGAACCGCGAAATTTGCAAAATTTCCGATTGCGATAAAACTTCCGGGCGTGGTTGGACGCTTGCCCGGGAAGGTTCTGAGTTGAAGTAATGGGCGTGAAATGGTCAAAAACCGCGAAATATAAAAAATAATACCCGTCATTCAATTGCAATGAAATATTGGGGGAAGATTTTGGGATGAAGAAAATGGGTGGGAAATGGCCCACAAGAAATTTGCAAAGTTGAACCGATCATTGCGAACAAACTTTGAGGAATGGTTGGAAGCTTTACCGGCGATGGTTTCTAAGTTATACGCGAAACTTGCAAATCCGCGAAATTTGCAAAATTATCTAATCATCATATCTGGGGGGGGTTCAAAAAGTATCGCAATTTTGTGTTTTTTTCAAAATTATCTTTTTATTCATAAATATCTATTTTGTCCCCTTCACGTAATCCCCATGAGATATTATACACTTGTGCCAACGGGTTTTCCAATCTTCGAAGCACTTCAAAAATATCATTTTCTTATCTTGTTCATTTTCGTTCTTTATTCACGTTAGCGTAACGTCCCATGGGCCTCTTCAGCTTAGAGAACAAAAAAAAAGTCACAGGGGCCAGATCTGGGGAAAATACGGTGGCTGCGGCATCGTTGGTGTGTTGTTTTTTGGCCAAAGAAGTCGCGCACAAGCAACGAGGTGTGGAGCGTAAGTGCAAAGCAATTTTGTTCTTCCACAAATCCGGGCGTTTCTGGCGGATTGCTTATTGCGCAAGTATATTCCTTATTATTCCGTTCTTCCCTGTGGCAAGAACTCGATGAACGAGAAAACGTCAGCAAAACTTTACATTCCCTGGCGCGCTTTTTTCTCTTGAGATGATTGAGCTTTCTTCCTCATACCATAAACCCACGTTCGTCTTATCCCTTTTCCTTTACATCTCATTACATACCTCTCTGTTTTATCGCATTGAGGTAAAAATCGTTTTTAATTTTTTTTATACCTCGTACACGGTCAAATACGTAGAGGTGAAGATCGAACGGGCGAAAATATCGCGATATTTGTATCTTTACGTCGCATTTGCCAAAAAGCGAGTTTAAAAGTGGTTCACCCACACCTTCGATTAGAGAATTGGTCGTTATGTTAATAATAGTGAGTGTTAGACGATTTACAGCTAAATTTACTTTTTTTTTATTATTTTTTTTAAAAAAATTTTATTAATTTTTCCAAACAGCAGTCTTAGAATTTAGTTAAGCTATGAACTGAAAATTTTTTTTTTCCTATGCAGAACGGTTAATATCGACTTTCAGCTAGTTGTACCTTCGGTACAGAGTATAACAACCGAAAAATTTACAAAAATATACTTACTAGAAACAACTTATATGGCGAACAACGTTTGCCGGGTCAGCTAGTTAGTAAAAAAAACAAAACTACTTCACTTTTTCCTTTGAAAGACTGCCAACAAGTTAAATGTAAACTGAACCTGAACAGAACTGGCAACTTGTGAAAAAACATAAGCACTAGAAGCTTTATTCAATTCAGTTTCAGTTTTATATTTAAGTGGACTGCCAACTTGTTGTCAATAAGTGAATCATAAGTATTTTTATAACTAAGAGGACTTCCAACTTGCGAAAAATAAGACTGGGTTCAAGATTTTAATTAATATAGAAAACCAATCTACCTTACTCTTATCTTCTAAAGGACTGCCAACTTGCTGGATTTAAAAATATGGCAAAATCTGACCCTGAACAGAGCTGCCAACTTGAACAAATTTATACATTTCTGTTTCATTTTTACACTTAAAAAGACGGCCAACTTGTGGTAAATAAAACTGAGATCATAATTAATTAATAAAATTCTAAATTAAACTAAATCTGCCTAATGGAGAACTGTCAACTTATTGACAGAACTGCCAACTTGTCTTAATTAACAATGCTTAGCTGCCATTTGGATTTATTGATAACACTCAACGCTTTCAGTTTCAATCATTGCAACGCTTAATTGCCTTGATAACATTTTGCGGGTAATTAACATAATTAAGGCCTGCCAACTCATCTACGAAAATAAACAGAACACAAAAAAAAAACAACAACTTTTCACGCTCCTCCCAAAAATGTGTTCGGCATTCATTAAATGTCACATTTAGCCATCCACCGCCCTTCGCCCTCCCCTTTCTCCACTCCTGTCAAGACTCTCGCGCTTTTTGCAAGTAAATTAAAAATATTTTAATGAGTACAATTTATCACAAAGCCAGCGGGCTGCCAAGCCGTTTAAACAGTTTAAAACATTGGCTCCTGGCTACGGTTTCTTCTTCTCCTGCTTGTGGCAACTTGTTGCCACATTTAATTATTGGTGACAGTATAATCAAGTAAACTTGGCAAGAATTTCAATTTCATTTAATGGTTTAACACATTTAGCCCAAGCTGTTTTTGTGGCCCAAAAGGGTTAAGCCTCAAGTGTCATGTAAACGACGTTAAATGGCAGCCAGCAACCAAAACTGAGAAAAAAAGGGTTCATCCGCACACAACGCTGCTCTTTGTCTTTTCTTATCATTTAACAATTAGTAATGAAAACAGCAACAACAACAACAATAAACATAAACATAATGCCCAAAGACAATTATTAGGGTTTTATGGATTTGCGCAAAGTAAAACGGGAGAAAGGGTGAATGAAAATGGCGTTAAAGCGTAGGAGCTTTAAGACTCTGTCCACTGTATTTACTATTTGGGTTTTATCATTCGGTTAGTTTTTGACAGACTCGTAAATTTTGAAGAAAATAGAAAAAAGTGCAAGTTTTTGCTAATGGAAAAGTTTTATGAATAATGACTCCTGCCTCTGTTTCTTGATCCCCCTCAGAATGATTAAGATTTTGGTTCTATGAAGAGTCTTTCAATGAAACTAATGACCATGTGAAAGGCGCTTCTGCAAAAAGGATGAAAAAATTGGAAAAACTTCGATCGAAACTTTAAAAAAGTAAAAGACTATAAGAGGCAACCCTTCCGTTATAACAGAGTTCCCTAGACATGGACTCTGGACTCAGAATACAAGCCCAATTCATGGCGAATTCAAGCCTTTATTTGCCTTAGTACACAGAGAAAAACAAGAAAGATAGTCGGTCAAGCCCGACTATAACATACTCTGTACCTGTAAACTGCTGCCCTTAATTGTTTGTTTTCCTTATAACTCGAATACCGTTCATCCGATCTTTAAAATTCCTTTCACGGATCGATAAAGAAATCCCTGAATACTAAACATGTCCAGAAGGTTCGAACCTACTATCTATAAAACTGTGGGAGATATGACGTTTTTTTCGAATTTGCGGGGGCGGGAGGGGGCGTGGCAAAAATGGAAAATAAACTTGATCTGCCTGCAAGTATAAGAAACATATGTTCCATACATGTCAAACCTCTATCTCTTACCATCTCTGAGATCGGTTTGTTCATACGAACAGACAGACAGACGGACAGACTGACGAACACTTTTGCACAAACTTAATATACTCTGTGTACCTCTGGTATAGAGTATAAAAAGGATATGCAAAAATATCTGTTGGATGATTTCCCGTATCCATTTGGACTGGATATTTCTGTAAAATCCTTTCATCATCCAATGGAACTGAAAAATCATCCAAAGGATATGAAAAATAATCATCCCATGGATGATTTTTCAGCTCCGTTGGATGATAAAAGGATATTAAAGAAATTTGGACTGGATATTTCTTTAAAGTCCTTTTATCATCCAATGAAACTGAAAAATCATCCAAAGGATATGAAAAATGTTCATCTCATGGATGATTTTTTAGCTCCGTTGGATAATCAAAAGGATATTAAAGAAATATCCAGTCCAAATGGATATTTTTTTGGATCTTTTTTCTTCTGTGGAGCTTCTAATAATTGACTAATTGATGCTTGAATCTTATATACGGTGGTGTCCTGGAAATCTCTAGAGATTTTGGCTTTCGGTTGGTTTGCAAATCGCTCGAAAAATGCGTTAGATTTCATTTTCTTATTAGAAAGTCTAGTTAGAAAGAGTGTGTACAAGTGTGTCTCACACTGTTACATTCTGCTCCACTTGACTTTGTTCGTAGCAACCTTTTTGAAATAACATTTTGGTCTTTCGGTCTTCAAATGACTCACACTTCGGGACCGCTTGACTGAAATGGGCCTGTTATGGGGTTGATGTCAGACCGACCAGCCTGAGTGTACAACAACAGCCGCTTAACAGCGAGCGCAAAAGCAGACCGAAAATATGGGTTGAGAGTTATTTACGTGCTATGCTTTCACCTGATCAATCAGCTGATCAGGTCAGGTTGCTACTCAAACGCCTGTTCACACGAGCTCACAGCAAATCAGCCGAAAGCTCATCTCAACTATCAGGTCGTGTAAATGGAGCTTAACAAGTTGGTTCAAGACTCTGCAGAAGTTCAGACGCTTAAGAGCACTTGGTAGAAATCACTCAGATATCGCTTAAAAGTCACTTAGACAGTCGGAGTCGCTTAGGAATCGTAATGGAGTTTCTGTAGAGTTGCCCTGTCTTTTAAGAGTTCCTTTAAAGGCTCTGAAGACGCTCAGACGCTTAGAAATACTTAGAAGGGATCACTAAAATATTGCTTTGAAGTCGCTTAGATAGTCACAGTCGCTAAGGAGTTTCTAACTACTCGCTTTGTCTTTTTAAAGTAACTTTAGAGGTTTGGAAAAATCTCAGACGCTTTGCAACACTTTGAAGGGATCACTCAGATATCGCTTTGAAGTCGCTTAGAAGGTCAAAGTCGCTAAGGAATCGTTTAAGAGTCGCTGTGTCCTTTTGAAGCTACTTAAAAAACTATATAGACTCTCAGACGCTTTAAAAACACTTAGATGAGATTACTCAGAAATCATTAGAAGTCGCTCAGATAGTCGGAGTTGCAAAGAAATCTTTAAAGTGCCGCCAAGTCGCTTCAAAGACAGTGCAGACGCTCAGACGCTAAGTAACTTTTAGTAGAAATCACTGAGATATCGCTTAAAAGTCGCTTAGGAATCGTTAAAGAGTTTCTAAAGATTCGTTCTGTCTATTTAAAGTAACTCTAGAGGTTTAGAAAACGCTCAGTCGCTTAGAAACACTTAGAAGGGATCACTCAGATATCGCTTAGAAGTCGCTTAGATACTCGGAGTCGTTAAAAAATCTTTGAAGAGTCTCTGAAGAATCTTTGAGTCCTTGAAGACTCTCAGACGCTTAGAAGGGATCACTCAGATATCGCTTAAAAGGCGCTAAGATAGTCAGAGTCGCTAAGAAATCGTCGCTCTTTCCTTTTAAGGTCAATTCAAAGTCTCTGACGCACAGAAAAACTTACAAAACGTTCGGGAGAAACATAACACTTAGAGATCACTCAACAGTTCTGCAGGGTCGCTGTGCAATTAATTCAGAGTCCTAAAAAAGCCTCTCACATATCGCTTAGATGCTGTTCTAAAGACGCAAAGAGCTACCTAATCATTTGAGTCGCTTTGAAGAGTCATTTATTTACTAGAAAATCGCATAAAAGACCCTCAAGACTCTGGCAGTTTTCTGAATGTTCCGAATATTTCCTTAGTGGCAAATTCTCTGCTAACATTGCCGACCCCGGAAAGTTAGCTTAAGGTTTTTCTGTTCTCAGTTGCCAGTACCAATTTCTCTGCTAACATTGCTAAAGCTAGCTAACATTATGAATATTGTTTCAGTTGCTAGTGGCAACTTCGCTGCTAACATTGCTGACCCTCAAAAGCAAGCTTACCATTTTCTGTATATTACGTATATTTCCTTAGTTTCCAATGGTAACTTCTGTGCTAACATTGCCAACCCCAAAAAGGTAGCTAATACTAGGAATATTTCCTTAGTTCCCAGTGGAAAATTCTCAGCCAACATTGCCGACGCCGGAAAGTTAGTTTACCTTTCTGTCAGTTGCCAGTGGCAACTTCTCTGCTCACATTGCCGACCCCAAGGAAATATTTTGAATAACACAAATCTGTGAGAAAATGTCTTTCATTTCTTTCTCTGGATAATCATAAGTAGAATATGGCAACTTCCATGCTCATCATCATCATTCTTAGGTCTGAAAGTAACTTGGCGCCCGCAGGCAGGCAGTCTCAGTCCAAAGTCAGCCCGTTGACAGGTTAATGTCAAATCGTGCAACCAAAACCAAAAAGCCAACAAACTGAGAAGAGCGGAAGAAGCAAAAAAAAATGACAACAAAACGTCGGCCAAGCGGCAAAGTTTTTCGTCAACGCCAGAATGTAAGCAGAAGGCGGGGGAGTGGGAAGAAGCTGTCAGCTGACAGTTATGAGAAAAAGTAAAGCTGACGAAGACATCAGCGGGGCAAATTTGTTTAGTCTTAGTCTGTCGCCCTGCTCCTGCTCTTGCACTCCCCTCCTCCTGCATGCCATTTTGGTAATGATGGCTTAAAGGACGTCCCGCTGCGACAATGTGTTTGTTTTTTTTTTTTTCGGTCCTTCGCGAGGACGCGCCGTTAACAAAGCGTGTCGTGTGGGCCAGAAGAGTGTGGGAGCAGGAGAAGAGGGTGTCAACCGCTAAAAGGGCGTTAAGTGTTTTATTTACCCTCAAAATATAATTTATATGGTGGCTGTGTGTGTGTGTGTGTGTGTTGGAGCCAAGTCCTGTGTGGCTGAGGATTTGTTGTGAAGTGATTTAAATTTTAAGTACTTTTTGCGTTTTTCTCCAGCTATTCCGTTTCGCTGATTACTTTTCTCATTTTGCAAATTGACTTGATGACATTTTTCGGGTAATTTACACAATTCCGATTATCCTTTATCCTGCCAACGAGCTGCCAACTTGGCTACAATTAAGCGGCGCGATGCATCGATAACAGCAGTGAATTGGGTAGGGCTGCCAACTTGGGTACGCTTAAGCAAGCTGAACTTTAGTTTTAGCTGATAGTGACAATTTCTACCAGTTTGTTGCTATTTTATCTTGGTCAAGGCTGCCAACCTGGTGCAAATTAAAGGGCTGTCAACTCTACTCAAATACAAATCAGTTTCAACAACATTGACTTACTTTATTTTGCATATACTCCAAAGTTTTTGCTTCGATCTGTTTCGCCAACAATAAAGGGCAAGTAGCTTTTTTCACAATTCTCACTCTACATTTTTTGATTTGACTTGATTTTCAGGATGGGCACCCCTGCTTTAGTTGTTTCATGAGGGACCAACTTCAATCATCAGTGATCACTGCCTGCTTTGAACAGCCTCTCCATGCCTGCGACGCCAAAGATGCTTAGGAATTTTAAACATTTCCATTGAAACAAGACGTCCGTTTCGACTGCCGCCATGGCAAAGCCTTCGTCAGTACACTTTCAGTTGCTGTCACACCAACAAGCCATTTGCAAGTCCTATTTATATTACCCAGCCGGCGAATAACGAGTTGAGAATTCCAACTGCACAAATAGCACGAAATTTTAACTAGCTTTAAGCTCCGATGTTTAGGGTAGCTGAAGGTATATGCATTGGCATTGAAGGTTGTTCAAGATCTCTGTTGTTAGTGGCCTCAATTTTTAATTACTGAGAAATTCGTCTCAGAGTGTGCTTAAAAATTTGGTGATAAAAACACATCAGTTTTTTCCACAAATAAGCTACTGGATTTCATTAACATTTTCCTTGCACATAAACATATGCGAAACCATAAAAACATACTAAAGTTGTGGTCAGGGTCCTCCACAAAGCTCCCAAAATTGTATAAGATTTCAAAAGAAATGTGAAAATCGATTATAATCAGGGATGCAAACCAGGTCTAAACCGCAAACCGAACCGCTTCCTTTCAGAAATGCTGAACCGAACCGAAAACCACAAAGAAAATCGGTTCGGTTCAGTTTATTCCTCTGATGAGTTTTAAAACGTGAATTAACTTCGTTTTCCTAAGATAATTTTAATTCGACCCTCTACCAAAGGGACAACTGATAGACCGAATTGATCCTTAGTAGAGATTAAGCCTTTAAGGATGACTTGACTCAAATTTTACAACATGTACTCCTGTAAGTCTACCACAATTGCGAGCCGATCTCTTAATATACCTATCACCAGTCTGCATTCTTTTCTTGAAAGCTGATAATCATTTAATCTTAGCCAGGAGAGTTTTTTCCATACGACTAATAGATGCATAGTAAGTATTCTCTTCTTGCCAACATTCTTCGTTTTCGAAGTGCATTCCTAGAACTTATAGACGAGTCCTACAAATCCGACTTCAAAAGTTTTGGACATTCTTTTAAGAATCTTAAAGATAGATGGTTTATGAACTCAATTTACAAAGTGTACGAATCTACAAAAATCATAACTTCTCTTTTACGAACTTCTGTAGAATAAAGGTACCTTTATAGCGAATTAACTTTCAGAACACTGCAACTTCGTTCAATATTCAAACTATTCTATATTACGAATATTCTATGTAACGAAGTTTATTTTTGTCCCCTTAAGAACCACTGAACCGAACCAAAACCGCGATTCAGTTTGCTCCAAAAACCATGTAATGAACCGAACCGACGGTACAGAAACTGCGTGAACCCCACTTCTAACTGTTTCTAGTCGTCCGAGCGTCTTGAATTTTAATAGGACTCTTAAGCGATTCCTTTGCGACTCTAAACTAAATCGGAATTTCTAAATGTTTCTAAGCGTCTGAGCGATTTCAAAGACTCATAAAATCTTCAGTGACTCTTTAACGGCAACTTAGTGACTCTGACTACCTAAGCGACTTCTTAGCAATATCTAAGTGATCTCTTCTAAGCAGAGCTCGCAAATAACAATTGACCGTTTTTCTCTTTGCGGTCTGCTCAGTAACATAACCAAAATACCCACGCACGCTTGCTCTCTCTCTCTCTCTATCTCTCTGAGCAGAACATTTGTTTTGTTTTAGTTTTTGTTTTCAGTTGAATGTTTTCAGAAAAGCGATTCTTGTTATGCACATTCAATAACAACTTATAGAGAGCGATCCGACTGAGCGCTCGCACATTAATAGTCAGCAGATGGGCATAAAAATGAACGGCTCACTGCATACGGTCTTTATTTTTGGTTTTTTTTTTGTGTGTGTGACTCACAAGCCCAAACAGACGCCTCACGCACAAACGCAAAAGACATTTATTTTCTTAGCTCTCTACGAAACGATCAACGAATGAGCAGAACAAAGCGGAAAGCATTTTATTAACATGAACCACAATGGCAAAAACAACCCAAAGTAACCAGCACAAAACAATTGGTTGTTCGTTGAGCTCTGACCCATTTATTCAAGAGATTATGTGAACAGTTCATCCCTGACTCTTTGCTCAAAGGGACCGTAAATAACAGTTAATTTTGGACAACGAAAACGGTCAACTGTTATTTGCGAGCTCTGCTTTTAAGTGTTTCTAAGCCTCTGCACAGCCTTTAAAGCGACTTGGCGGCTCTTCAAAGATTTGTTAGCGACTCAGACTATCCAAGCAATATCTGAGTGATTCCGCCTAAGAGTTTCTAAGCGTTTTAAGAGCCTCTAAGTAACTTAAAAAAGACTGAGGCTCTTTAACAATTTCTAAGCGACTTTCACTATCTAAGCCAGAGATGTCCAAATAGCTCTTATGCGTGCGTTTTTACACACAGAAAAAAAATCAAAAATCAGAAACAACAGCAACCACAAGAAGACTAAAAAGAAAACCGGTTGTATGTGGCTCGACTACAAAAACAAAATCGACGCTACAGCGCAGTCTGCCCGTATTGTTGTTACCTTCAGTTTCGCAAGAGCATAGGAGAGAAAGAGAAGAGAGACACATTCGAAGTTGTTGCTACAATTTCGTTTTGCGTTTGCCATAAGCTTTGGCGCAAAGCAACAACAAATGCGCCTCATGCGCATATAGCGCGGGCACCCCTGATCTAAGCGATATCTGACTGATCCCTTCTAAGTGTTCCTAAGCGTCTGAGCGTATTCCGAGCCTTTGAAGCAACTTTACAACGACTAAACGGCACTTCGAAGACTTTTTTTTTACTTCTGATCTACTTCTAATCGATATATGAGGGATTTCTAGTCTAAAATTTGCCATCCTGCTTATACAATTCGCAGAGTTTCGTTTAAATTTTCCTGCACTGTTTTTAAGACGTAAATCTAATTTGAAATTAAAACCTAAAGCATTTTAAAGAGCTTTTCATAAAGCCACATCGAAAGCAAATACAAATACAAAATATTAGTTCCAGCACTCGGAAGTATGCTAAGTTCTGGCATTTAATTTGCGGTCACAAGTGACCAGCAACACACACACACACACACACAGAGAGAAAGAGAATCAAAGGCTGCTCAAGGACATTTTGGCTACCGCAACAAACGGCACACACACAAACACACATTTGCTCTTGCACACATACCAAGGCGAGCGACGTCCTGGCAATGTAATTAGTTGCTCGAGGTGCTTTAATTAAAATGTATATCCCTATTGTCCTGCCCCTTGTCGTAATTGTTCGTGTTACAATTAATTATGTCAAATGGCCAAAACCCAAACGACCCTCCAAGACCGATTACAATTCCGAAACATGAGGCAAATCTAGAAAGAAAATAAACAAAACAGAATACGTTCGCTTTTTTCAATCAATTTGCATATCGATGTCCTACACCTAATACCCAGCCGTAGCTGGAGAGTGGCCTGTGTAGGGGTGGGGCTGAAGGATTGAGTTTTGTTTTCAATAATAAATTTAATAACTGTAAAACTGCTCGCAGGCACTGCAAGTTGATGCAGAAATTATTTAACAGGTGGAGAATATGAAATTTGATATACGATTGTATTGAAAACATTTAAAACTTTGCCTACAATTTAATTAAATTGTTGCAGAAAGTGCACGAAGTTCAAAGAGATTATAAAAATAAATCATATTATCACTTTTGAGTGCTATTTTCGTGCACTCACGAACATGCACGTATCCAAGTTTGGTAATGCCGCGCATCAAAGCAATCACTTCGATGCTCGTGCAAACAAAATACGGTATACAACAATAAAATATACCCAAATGTGTTACCAATGAGCTTTAAAGCTCTAAGCTCTTACGCTGTTGGCAGCGGCCGAGCAACAGAGAAGCTTTCGAAAGCTCACATACATTTTTCTGCGTACTTGGAATCAGGGAATAAACCCGAAAGAAATAGCGGTTTCGGTTGCGGTTACGGTCATCAAAATCAATTTGATTCGGTAACGGTTTCGGGCTTCTTCGGAAGACTGGAACTCTCCTGTGGTTATGGGGGCGTATGTAGCTTACTGCGCCTCAAGTCGACTCACACCTCCACGTGGAACCCCTGGTAACAGAGCGATGCATCCGCAAAGCTGCTGGCTAACGTGAGCGGCGATCCTACCCTGGGACAAATAGGGGGCGGGACCTCGGGCTTAGCACCCGTTTCCCGTCTATTACATCCGCCAATGAAAACTAATACAATGCCTCGGATACGCCCCCCGTTTTAAGGACCACGATTTGAGGATATGCACCTGGAATGTTCGTACCCTCAATAGAGAGCGTGCGGATTCCAAGCTGGTGGATGTCCTCGAGGAATATTCATCGGGCGTTACCGCACTTCAGGAAATGCGATGGACTGGACAGGGGTGTAAGGTGATAACATCCGAAACCAACGCCCCATGGGAGATCTACTACAGTGGACATGATTCGAAGCACGAGTTTGGTTGCGGCTTTGCAGTCAACATAAGACTGTGCCGCTCTGTCATCAGCTTAAGACCAGTTGACAAGCGACTTGCCGCACTCAGACTAAAGGCAAAATATAACCCACGCCCCGACAGGTGACAAGAACGACTCGGAAAGAGACGATTTCTATGAGCGCCTAGAAGACCTATATGAGCGCTGCCCCGATCACGACATCAAGATCGTGCTGGCGACTTTAACGCCCAAATCGGGAGAAGAAGAATTTTCGCCCGACTATCGGCCGATTTAGCCTGCACAAAAAAACCTCCGAAAATGGAGAGAGGCTAATAGGCTTCGCTTCGGTCCGGAACATGGTCATTAGTAGCACCAGATTTGAACACCGCAACGACCACAAGGCGACCTAGAAGTCCCCTGATCGTCAATCAACACGAAACCAGTTTGATTACGTTGTGATAGACGGACGGCACTCATCGAGTGTTTTAGACGTACGTGCGCTCCGAGGAGCCAATATTGACTAGGATCACTACCTTGTTGCAGCCAAAGTACGCACACGGCTCAGTGTGGCACATGCCGCACAGTCTAACACACGCCGAAAGCTGAACGTTGAGAAGCTGCAATCACAACGGACATCCGAAGCCTACTCAGCAAAACTTACCCAGTTGCTCAGGGAACCCCCACCTGGCCCTTCTGGTGTAGGCGAACAGTGGAAGCATATTTTACACTCTATGAGTACGGCTGCCAAGGAGATTCTCGGATTTGCCGAAAACTCCCGAAAACAGTCATGGTACGATGATGAGTGCTGCAGAGAAAGAAGTTGCGTACAGGAGAACTCTGCAGTCTGGAGCAACGCGGGCTGTTAAGGAGCGATACCGGGAGAAAAGGAGAGAGGAGAAGCGCCTTTTCAGAAGGAAGAAAAATGAGCAGGAAAGGCGCATGAGGGAGGAAGTCGAAGTGCTGTTTGGAAGGAGTGAGACTCAAAAATTGTACCAAAAGACTAGGCAACTATCCAAAGGTGTTAAGCCCAAGACACTATGCAAGGACGAGCGCAATAGACAATGGAGAAACTATTTCTCCAACTTGCTGGGGGTGATGACGAACACAATGCCGCCTCTGGGGAAGTAGCGACACCATCAATCGATAACATAGAGATAGACCCGCCGACATAATGGTCTTTTGCTAATAAATAAATCTGCTGGCGCTGTGGCTCCCGCTGAATTGTTCAAGGCTGGCGGTGAGGAGCTGGTAGGTGCATGCACCAACTCCTTCATTTCCAAAAAGCATGCCCGAAGATTAATCAGTGTCGTTGCCAATTACCGGGGATCAGTCTCCTTCCCATTGCATATAAGTTCTATCATGCATCCTATTGAACGTCTAAAGCCGAGAATAGGAACATTGAACCTTATCAGTGTGGCTTTAGACCTGGCAAATCCACCACGGACCAGATATCACACTCGACAATTCTGAGAAGACCCGAGGAGAAATCACAGCCGCCGACACGCCGATAAGGTCAAAGTTCTTTAAGCCTGTCACCTTTTGGTATTCCAGCAAGTACGTTCGACTTTGCATGATGACGTTGAGAAGCACACAAAGCTCCGTCAAAATAGGTAAAGACCGCTCCGTGCCTTTCGTTACCAAAAAGAGGTTTTAGGCAGGGTGACACCTTATCGTGCGACTTTTTAATCTACTGATGGAGTACATACTCCGTGCCCAAATGCTAACAGAACGGGCACATCTTTACCAGAGATAACATGCTACTTGCATATGCCGATGATATTATATCTCGGCATCTAGTTCTCATAACTCAAAACTTTGGGCTTAGCGGTAGAGATAAGACGAGTACCATCGGGTGTTCTACCTCGAACGACAAAACCAGCGACAACAACACCAGTCTGGAAATCCGAAGAAGAATTACTCTTGCAAACCGTGTTACTACGGGCTCTGCAGATCAGAGTCTTCCTCTCTTAAACGAAAATTGCTCTCCAGTCGCTATCATCCCAGTCCTGCTTACGCCTACTTTCATCAAAGGATGAGGCGGCATTGGCGTTTCGAGAAAAATTCTCATTTATGACCCAATATCACGACTTCAGCTCATACATCTGCCATCATGGCTATTTACTTTAGAAGTATCTTGAAATCATATTGAAAACTTTCAATCAGTCAGAGTTAATGAAAAATCGGCACCTAGAAACTCCCCTTTAAATTGCTTAGAAAACACTTAGCTATTAAGGCACTAGAAGACTTGCAAAACTAATTTAGTCTATAAACTCTTGAGGAAATAATTTAAAATATAAATAATTTTTTTAAATTTATTTCACTGCCAATCATTTCAGTCATGTGAATGGTAAGCCCTAGTGAGACCAAAAGTCCTAAAACCTTAAAAATATACCCAAAAAGGGTGTAAAACGGTATGGTCACACTATTCAAATCGTGTTTATCAAAAGTCAGCCCAAAATCAGCAATAGTATAACTTTTTTTGGCTGCATTGTTAACTAGTAAATTTTTTTTAGTCATTCACTTAACCAAACCATTAAAATCCTGAAAAATTTTATGATTTGGACCTCTTTCTGAGTCTTAATAGGGCCAAATAAAGCTAAATAAAATAAATAAAAATTTGATTCGCATTACAATCAGAGGCAATTGCATATTTTCCTCTTGTCCTAAGCCACTCACACAAACACTTTCCCACACACCAAACTCACACATACACACAGAGACAGTCGGTCAGGCAGTCCTCCTTCTGAATAGACCGACAGCAGGCGACTGTCGGCATTTGTGTTAAGGTAACCGGCTTTTATGCTCCAGTATAAGACTCTTTACGCTCTTATACTGTATATTAAAACGAATACTGGGAATGGTTAAAAAAAACATACTTGGGATCTTTGTTTTGTTGCTTTTATGTTACATTTTGATTTCAAATGCTGGCAATTAAACAGAAGAGATTTGAGGATATGAGCTTGTAAGTTTCAGTTGTAGAGTACGAGACTTGAACAGCTTTTGAAAAACGCAAACTTAAATCAAAAATAATTGGCATGGTTAATTCGTACCTTGTAACCGAACCCCATAGACCCGGTTCGGGAGCCATTCCATAATCAAAGACAAAAAATTTCAAAACCTTTCGAACTGAGACTGAGCTTTTTGGAATAAGGTTTTTTTAATAAGAACATTAAAGGCATCTGATGATAGGAGAGGTTTAGTTTTAAGACTGTAAAATTGCTTATGAAAAGAATGAAGCACTTAATGAAGAAACTTCCACTCCCCCGTGGGGAATCCAATTCATGGTCCATAATATCCCAAGTTTACCGTAAAAATGTGCCAAATTTTTTTAAAGATCAATACGAAAATCTTCGCTTTCGAGATGCGACGTAAAAATAAGAAAATATCGCAATGTTTTTGACGGTTCGATCTATTTTTTGACCTTCTAAATACAAATCTAATTTCTTTGACTTCTTTGACCCTTTGGTTTACACCTCTAGTTTTGGACCGTTCAATCTGCATCTTCCATTTACCAACGCCTCCATTGTAATCCAAAAATTAAGCGCTACATGTATGAAGCATCAACCATACCTTAAAGTTTCTTCCCAATCGGATATCGTTAGAATTTGGCTATTTCGCGGTCTTTGGATCACTTTCCGCCTATTTCTCAACTTAAAACCTTTGGTGGCAAGCATCCAACCATTCCACAATGTGTCGTCGAAATCGGATAAATATATAATTTAGCACTGATGACTGTTTAAACGACCTTTTACTCTTTAACTTGTAGTTTTACACTTCTTTTTTTTCATTTAAACAATTTTTAAAATTCTTTACGGCTATTTTTATAGGCCGATCAACCTAGGCCAATACATCGTAAGAATGTAAACGTTATATTTTCGTTTCTCGTATTTGACGCCAGTTTCTTGACTAGAACCTTCCCGGACCAGCGGCCAGCCATAGCCCTATATTCGTGGTTTGGGCCGTTTTCCGACTTTAAACCTTCAGCGTACAAATCCTTTACGGCTCTTAATTTTGCCATTCTGTTTTTTGACCAATTTTGATCAAATTCTCTCTTGTTTCTTTACGTCTCTCCTCAACCGCGTAAAGGCGTCTTCTTTTAAAAAAATGGCCGCGGGTCACCCCAACATTCTTCTTCTTAAGCATTTCAACAATTTCATTCCATTTCTTCTTCCAATCCAATCTCTATTTTTCGTATAAACGTTTTTTAATTTTAATTCTTCGGTTTGCTAGATAATGTCTGGTCAGGATTCTTTTCATCTAATGTCAGAGGCAGTTATGCTTAAACTGTTTACCTTTTGACATATAAGCTTCGAGATTTCACTCACCCCGGGAATATTTTTCATTTTTCCAAGCCAACTTCTTTTCCAGATCTACCATCTTCATGTCCAGGTTAACCTTCGTTGCTGCATGGTGTTCACAGTCCCCAGCAGTGATCTTTTTCTAAAGTTTTGGCTGCTCTCGAGCTAATCGGCTCTGATGAGGACGCACTTGAGCGGCAGATTGACTGGCTGTGATCACCAAAGTACTCAAATACAACGACAAACAAACACAAACAAATAACAAACCCAACACAAACAACACAAAACTAACACACAAAAACCAAACAAAAACAAACATAACTAAAACAAACACAAAAACAAAACACGAGTACTGAGACACAAAAACAAAACCCGAATATTTAGAATCGGGTACTAAGTACCAAACACTTAGTCTCTAATACTTACAATCGAATACTTAGAATTGAGTACGGAGTATCAAGTACTTGTTATCGAGTACTTGGAATCAAATAATACGTATCGAGTACTTAGTATCCAGTACTTAGTATTGAATACTTGAAATCGGGTACAGAGTATCGAGTGCTTAGTTTTGAGTAATAAGTATCGAGAACTTAAAATCGAGTTCTGAGTATCAAAGTACTTAATATAGAGAACTTTGTATCGAATACGTAGAATCGAGTATTGAAATTCGAGAACTTGGTATCGAGTACTTAATACTGATTATCAAATACTGAGTATCGAGTACTTAATATCAAGAACTTATAGGCTATTGACACTAGGACTGCGTTATGCGTTTTGCGTTAAGCGGCTACAAGCTGCTTTTTCCCCATACAAAAAGTGTAGGGCCCTAGTGGTGACACAAAGTTGAGCTTTGTTTGGATGCATGTGCGTTTATTCGTTATACTCGATAAGTGTTGCTCATTATCGTCAATAGCACAACAATAATAATCTGTCAATCTTTTGCGGAGAATTATAAATAAAAAGCTAGCCATTTTCATCAGCAAGAACTCATGAATTCGGATCAAAATAAAGGTCAGAAAGTGTCTTGAAGTACTTATAAATCTTAATTTGAACCCATTGTAGTATTAGCCAAGAGATATTTGTGTAGTCATCTGGTGCCACATTTATACTCCTGGAGCTGTGGGAGGAAAACATGGATGGACTCAGAAGACCAAGGATGAACAGTCACATCAGGAAGAACAGGGTCACTTGTATTCCATTTGGAGATTTTGTAGAGTTACTCTTATTGAGGCTTATCGGTTAATTGAGCTTTTTAAGATGTTAGCAATTGTAGAAGGATGGATAGAGGCACTTTAAAGCTACACACTCATTAAACACCCCCGTGAGTAACTATTTATTAAAAACACTCTCTCCAACCCTTCCCAACCCACACTTAAGTTGCAATTTCAGAGCGTTCTCATTAGTCTAAAGTGTGGATCCAATTTGATAAATTAATTTCGCACTATCCGCCAATTCAATCAATCAATTAAAAATAGCGTTTGCCATTAGTGAAATTAATGTGCAATTAGCCGTTTGTAGTGCAGTTTTCTGCAGACCGTGGACTCGCCATGTGGTGGTGGTGGCTGCATTTTCTCTGGCCAAACCTGGTGCTGGCCGCTGTGCCTGCACCGCTGCCCTATCAACCCACTCCGCTGGCTGTGGCCGCCTTGCATGTGGTGGAGCATCACATTAGTCCGCGGCAGAATACGCTGCTCGTGCTGGAGCTGTGTCAGGACCACAAACATCAGCATCAACTACTCAACCATTTGCTTAAGGAAATTGGCAGCGGCTTGTCCATTCAATTGCAACAGGATGCACCCATAGTGACGCCCCGAGATCATATACTGTTTCTGGTGGACTCGGCCGAGTCGTTTCGTGCGTTGAGTTTCCATTTTGCGGATACGCAATTTGATCGTGAATTCAATTTTCTGATACTCTGGACGGGACAGCACGAGCCGGGGGAGGAGAGCTTGGAGAGCATTAGGGAAATATTCCAGACCTGCCTGAGTTTTCAGGTAATGAACGCCATACTAATGACCCAGCACCAGCAGCAGCAGCAGCTGGACGAGGTTTCGATCTATGGCTATAGCCTCTTTGGACCCAGTTGTAATCGCAGTTTGACGGTGCAGCTGCTGAATCGTTTCACCAACGGAAGCTTAATGTACGAACATCGCCATCTCTTCGATCGCACAGTGATCAGTCTGTATGGTTGTCCGCTAAACGTCAGCTGGTATCGCCTGCCGCCGTTTGTGATGTTTGAGGGCAATGGCGAGGATGCGGATCAACGTGCGCAGAGCTGGCGTCTGACTGGCATCGATGGAGAACTGCTTAAGGTGCTGGCGAAGATCTTTCAGTTTCGCATACATCTGTTGCCACCGTGTGACAAGTGCCTGGCCCCCGAACCGAATGACATCTGTTTGGGTTGCTTCGATCAGCTGGCCGATCGCAGTTCCGAGGTGGCCATTGGTGCTTTCAGTGCCTCGCACTTGTATCGCAATCACTTCTCCACCACGTATTCGTATCATCAGAGTGACTTGGTTTTTGTGGTACGCATGGAGTCACAAGTGGGCGCGGTGTACCAGTTGGTGGTTCCGTTCAGCAGAGGTGTTTGGCTGTTGCTCATCTGCTGCTGTTTGCTGGCCTTGTTTTTTCAATGGCTTTGGCCTAGACATCGCAGTGGCTTTAAAAACACTTCGGGTGCTTTGGA
This sequence comes from Lordiphosa collinella, assembly GCA_018904265.1. Lineage (NCBI taxonomy): Eukaryota > Metazoa > Arthropoda > Insecta > Diptera > Drosophilidae > Lordiphosa > Lordiphosa collinella. The sequence continues at coordinate 74,894 of JAEIFV010000780.1, forward strand.
TGTGCTGACCACGTTGTTGGGGAATCCGTTGCCGGCACAAATATTACCCTTCAGTGTGTTGGTAAGGCTTGGTTCATTTCAGTTTTATTCAGTTTTACAGTTCCTCACTCAATTGTGCTTTTTTCAATTAATTACTCAATTGTAATTCATTGTTCAGTTGCTTACAAGAATGAATTTTTTCTTCAACTGCTCTTTTCTTGTTCAGTTGCTCACCATCTTATACTTTTTGCTCAGTTTCTCACAATTAGATGCTTCTTCTTTAAGTGCTCATTTTGGTTCAGTGGCTCACAAAAGTGAAGTTTATGAGTTTACTGAATTTCTTCTGTTATTACTCTTTATTGATCTGTTTTTCAGTTATACAATTAATGGATCTATAATGTTCGGTATCTTACTCAATTGTTCCTGTTTGTTCAGTAATTCACAATCTAGCTCTTTTTGTTTAGTTTTTTAATTTGTAATTGCTCAGTATCTTGTTCTCATTGATCAGTTTTTTCTCTAAAACGATTCTCATTTTGTTTCAGTTGTTCTGGTTGCCATTTAATTGGTATATTTTGTTCAGTGGCTCCCAATGACTTACTTAGTTTATTGAACAATTTCTCAATTATTGCACCTTTCTTTCAGTTGCTCACAAAAAGTATGTTTTCTCTTGAATTAAACTTTTTGTTCAGATTTTCATTTATACACTTAATTGTTCTATTATGTTCAGCTCACAATATTGTTTATGTTGTGCAGTTACTCAAAAGAATGAATCTTCCATAATTGATCTTATTTGTTCAGTTTCATTTGCACTCAAGAGAGTGTTTCGTCTTTAATTACTCCTTTTTGTTCAGTTATTCAGGCCTCACTTTCTTGTTATCTACTTGTTAGCTCCTTGGCTTAGTAAACAAGTGAATACGATTTTCTGGTATTGCTTTTTTTTTGTTCAGTTGTTCATTGTGAACTGTTATATTGGTTTAGTTACTGACTAGAATGAGTTTCGTCTTTAATTACTCTTTTTTGGTCTGTGATTCAAGTGCTTACCTTATTATTCTACTTAATTCAGTTGCACACAGAACAATTCTCTTGTTTGTAATGAATTTGGAATGAATTTGCTCATTAATTTCTGTTTTGGTTTAAGATTAGAGGTGGAGAACTATCGATTGTCATCACCATCGATAATCAGCGATAGTTTTTTCAAACGATCGATAACTATCGATAGTTTTCGATGGTATATTTATACTCTGCACCAAAGGTACACAGAGTATATTAAGTTTGTGCAAAAGTATGTAGCAGGAAGGAAGCATCTCCATGTCCGTCTGTACGTATAAACAAACAGATCTCAGAGATGGTAAGAGATAGAGGCATGTCATGTAAGGGACATATAATTCTTATACTTGTATTCAGATCAAGTTTACTTAAAATTTTTGCCACGCCCCCCTCCCGCCACCGCAAATTGGAAAAAACGTTATATTTCTCCCACATTTTTGTAGATAGAAGGTTCGTTCCTTCTGGACATATTTAGTAATCGGAATTCTTTATCGATCCTCCAAAAAATGGTAAATATCGGGGGAACGATAGTCGAGTTTTAAGGGAAACAAACAATTATGGGCAGCACCGGGCGCTGCGATGATAGGCAGCACTTCACAGGTACAGAGTATATTATAATCGGACTTGACCGACTTTATTTACCCTTGCAGAGGGTATTATAAAATTGTCCGGATGTTTGTTACGCATTGAAGGAAGCATCTCCGACCACATAAAGCATATAACTTCTTGATCAGCACGACGAGCTAAGTAGATTTAGCCCTGTCCGTCTGTCCGTCCGTCTGACCTTCCGTCTGTCTATTTCTATGCTATCTCCTCCGTCAGTTTTAAAGCTATCCTCACCAAACTTTGCACGAAGTCTTCTGGTACATATACGCTGCACATTTGTCGGAACCGGCCGGATCGGATGACTATAGCATATAGCTGCCATAGGAACGATCGGTTGAAAAACTAGTCTTAGTGAGAAAAACTTTTTTGTTTTTAATGGAAACGCCTCCAAAGTACGTATTTCTTAGTTTACTATCCTTTCCCATGATTTCACTAAGTTTGGTCGAAATCGGATGACTATAGCATATAGCTGCCATAGGAACGATCGGTCGAAAAACTAGTTCTAGTGAGAAAAACTTTTTTGTTTTTAATGAAAACGTCCTTATCATTGGCATACACTTATTTTATATACTTTTACACAATTCTACAAAGTTTGGTCGAAATCGGATGACTATAGCATATAGCTCCCATAGGAACGATCGGTGGAAAAACTAGTTCTAGTGAGAAAAACTTTTTTGTTTTTAATGAAAACGTCCTTATCATTGGCATACACTTATTTTATATACTTTTACACAATTCTACAAAGTTTGGTCGAAATCGGATGACTATAGCATATAGCTCCCATAGGAACGATCGGTCGAAAAACTAGTTCTAGTGAGAAAAACTTTTTTGTTTTTAATGAAAACGTCCTTTTTATTGGCATATTCTTATTTCATATGCTTTAACATATTTCTACAAGGTTTTATCAAAATCGGATAACTATAGCATATAGCTGCAGTATGAATGATCGGTCGAAAAAGAAGTTCTAGTGAGAAAAACTTTTTAGTTTTAAATGGGATCGCCTCCAAATTTCGCAATTAACATTGTATTATGCTTTTCCAAGATTTCACCAAGTTTTGTCGAAATCACACATCAATATAGTATAGATCCCATAGAAAAGTAAGGTCCAAAAAGAAGTCTTAGCTAGAAAAACTTTTTTGTTTTCAATAGAAGCTGCAAGGGTATACAAAACTTCGGCCGAGCCGAAGTTAACTTTCCCCTATTTTTATTTGTATTATCACACAGAACCTCGGCAATTTTATTATGTGAAGCTTCGCTTTCTGCTACACTTTTAATACCATAAACACCGCCCATCACTTAATATACCTTATGCACCGCTTGCTGTACAACTGGTTTGTAAATATCATAAACACCACGCATTCATATTTTTATTCATTCACCGATGTATTGAAATCATGTCAACACAGCATTACTGGTGAATGCAATTAGAATTCCATTGGTATGCGATCGGTCCCTGGTTCTTTACTAAGTTTTGGTTTTCGGATGGCTAGGTTCACTTCCGTCGTTGTAATGGGCCCATCAAGAAATTCGTCTGTAATAATCCCAAGCTGGTTAAGACTCGATTGTGTGGTTAGTTGAACAAACAGAAGAGATTTGAAATGGGCCGGAAGTTGGTCGGCATTTAGGCGCCTCCGTTTAGTTTCCTTGCGAGCTGCCAGAATGATTTACTATCTCGTATGTTTGCAATTTCTAGTTCCATATTCCGATATAACTCACGCAGCCTTTTTTGAATAAGGGAAATCTTTGCACGTATTTTTGTATTTATTATTGGCATTCTGATACATTCTTCTAGTTTCTGCCGTGTTAGTGTTTCTAGCGAGTTTAAGGAGGCGAAAAGATTCCAAGCCTAATTTTTTGCAATCTCTATCGTATCCTGGGTCTTTGAAGGATGATGTTTGGACGTGCTGCATACATGGCGCTGCCTGGGATATACACTCAGTGATATCTCCGACGGTCAACGTCGGATGGTGAATGCAGCTAGTGAGCCGTTCGTCTAGGCTTGCTGGGCGAGATGTTCTTTCCACTTAAGTTTAGGCAGTAAGACGTTGGCTTCCTCCTGGGTAGGTTGCTCGCATCTCAGCACTGCATTGACTATGAGAGGCATGTGCTCAGAGTGTATCTCTTTCATTATTGTAAAATCCGTAAGGTGTTCTTGCCAGACTCTACTTATCAAACAATAGTCTATAGTTGAATGGGCCTGTCCTCTGATGATCGTTAGGTCTTCATAGCGTCTCACACATATCTAGCAGTTTTAGGCCTTTTCTGTCTGCTACTTTATTCATCGCCGTACGAGCTGTGCGTGCCAAACTTGGTTCCGTGTCGAGTCCCTCTGTAATTCCTTGGAGTTCACCTATTCTTGCATTGCAGTCTTCAATGACCATTAGATTTTAGCTGCCCAGTTCCAAGCATGTATTATAGGTCGCCTCGAAGTCTTCATTCCAGTTGGTATTCTCTATTATATATGTATTTCTTCTGTTATTACTTTTTATTATTCTGTTTTTTAGTTATACAGTTAATAGTTCAATAATGTTCAGTACCTTACTCAATTGTTCCTGTTTGTTCAGTTATTCACAATGTTGTTTACTCTTTGTATCGAGTTCTTAATACTGAGTATCGATTACATAATATCAACAACTTAGTATCAAAAACCTAGAATCGAGTACTATTATCGATTGCTGAGTATCGAGTTTTGAATATGAAGTATAAAGTAATGCACAACCGCTAGAATGTGAAAGGCAGATCATATCGTATACAGCATGTTTCACATCAAGGCCCTGTGAGTGTTATCCACATTTACACCTTTTTTTTTCTAGTATGGCAAGTCTTCAGGGCAAGTTAACAACTGAGGAAATGAGTGAGCAACTTTGAATAACTGAACCAACACGCACAATACTCACTTTGTTCACCTTTATCAACATCCTTACTCCATCTTCCAGAAAATCTAAAGTATAATTGCTTTTCAGGCTCGCCTAATGCTGGGAACTTGGTTATTTTTTGCATTGGTTCTGCGTGTCATCTATCAGGGCAAGCTGTATGATGTTCTCCGCCTACCACACAGTCCTCCCGTGCCCGAGCACATAGCCGATCTTTTGTGCGACAACTATACCTTACTCTCCCAGGAATATGTGGACTATTATCCGCGTAATAGCACTCGCATCACGCAGATTAGTTACCTGCGTCGCTTTGAGCTGCTGCAGGAGGAGGAGGGCACTGATGTCCGATCTACGACCACTGCCTTGTTGAACAATCTGGGACACTATAATCAACTCAATTGGGAGACCAGCCGCTTAACTCACGTCAAGGAGCATATTTTTCTGTATCAGCTGGTCATCTATTTGCGTCGTCATTCGGCATTTAAGTTTCCCTTTGATCGGAAGTTAAAGCAATTGATGTCGTCGGGGTATTGTGGGTTATATTGCCAGGGTATTGAATCCACCCAAATATGGTATACCCTATATGAGACAACATGAGGTTAAGCCGCTGCCATTGCATATGTTCTGTGGCGTTTATATGATGTTTGGGCTGCTGTTACTGGGTGCGTTGGTGGCCTTTATGCTGGAGATGTTAAGCTTAAGAGTGATTTGGCTGAGACGTTACTTGGATTAGGTTAAGTTAATGAAATTTTTTGTTTTGGAATTATAAATGTATGGAAATTAGATGCGGAATATAAGGTTTGCAATTGACTCAATCAGCAAACTGCCCTCGCAGCTGACTATTTGCTGTGACTGTAGTTCTGTAGTTTGCCTCTGACTGTAGTTCAGAATGTAATGCCTTATCGATGGGCTTGGGGGGGGGGGGATGGTTGAAGGTATGTGTTGACTTTTAGAGCTGGTTCATTGCACTTGAAACTGGTTGGAAAACTTGGAAGGCAGAGAGTCGTTTTCAGCTGCTAACAAGCGTCATAATTACAGTGAAAGGAAGAATAAAGTTGACTTTTTTTTTTTTGCATGGCAGGGAAAACTTTTAATTTTGCAACTTTTGCCGCTTGCCGTGGCATATGCTCAGGCTTTCTGGCTTTCTCTCTCTCTCTCTTAAGCATAACTTTCTTCTTTCTTTTTTTTTTCATGTAAGCCACTCAAGGACTCACATGGAAATTTTGCTTCGTGTTAACCAAATATTTTTGCAAATATCGCGCATTAATTGCCTACAGAGAGAGAGAGGCTCACACTCCACACACACACACACACACAAGTGCATTCATGCATGTGCTATTTTTTGTTTGTGGGTGTTTTTTGTTTTTGCCAGCACCGCATTTGCATTTATATGCACATCCTTTGTGCCCAAAGGATATTACATTTTTCCACTTCAAGCATTTTTGTGAATTTAATGAAATTTTTAATTTTTATGCGCACAAGGGAGGAGGGGAGACCGGGGGCAGCGTTTAACCAGCCACAGAGATATGCTGCTCTCGGTCAGTCCCAGGATGAGAGCAACTTTTGTACAAAGATAAATACAAAAATTGCTCCTCTGTGTGCGTTTTTCTGGCCCTCTGCATATGCATTCCCGCCACAGATTTGCACTGCTTATGCATCTTTCAGTGGACTGTGGCCACTTTGGATGATGGGCAGCACTTACAAAATAAAATGCTAGCATTTAACTTGCCGTACCACAGAATAAACAATTAAGTTGCCAGAGACCGAATGCAGTTGGTAGTAGGGGGGGGGATGCCCCCTTACCCCTTTGGTAAATTCCATTTCTGCTCTTCGATTAACTGAAATTGAGATGTTTTTATGTGTGTTTGTTCTGCTTAATGAGGAAATTTTTATACACGGGGGAAAAAAATGCTTTCCATAATGGGATAGACACTCTGGGTGGCTTTTTTTGTAATGTTTACCAACACTAGAAGTTCATTTCTATGTTTGTATAAAGTTTTCTGAATTATATGATATTTTTTAAGGTAATTCATGGATTTTTGCCTTGTTTTTCAAGAAAATTTTTAATTTTAAACAAACTCTTACACTTTGGTACATCTAGCTGGTGTTTTACAACACTGTTTCCGCAAAAAAATACATGACTCTACTCACAAGAGCTTCTGACGTCAGTTATACCGCTCAATCTGCTTTGTAATTGAAATTTTCCTTTGGTCGCTTTTTCCTTAGTGTAGAATTTTGCATGAAAATTAATGTTTAAGGGGAGGGTTTAGCCTCCCCCCCCCCCCTGCCTACGCCACTGGACTTTATAAGTTGCTTGGATTAATGTTATACCGATTTTTTAAGCCTTATTGCAAAATAAAAGGGTTTCTAAAAGCTGTGTAGAGTTATTTGTGAGACTTTGGAGACTTATACAGCTTATGTAGACTTGCAAAAGATGGTGAACAAGGGATGTTGATCGCTTTCTCGAGCTTTAAAAAGTGAAAAAAGCTACCCTAAGGGTTTTGTGGAGTTGAACGAAAAAGTTTGTGTAGAAAATTTGTAATTGGAGAGTTTTTACCAAAGCGAATTTGGTCCAAAATAATATGATTTTTTAGCAAATGGCTTAATCAAGCCTTGCAGCATATATTGGAATCTAAACTTAATTGTGTAGAGTATTTTGGAGAGTTTGTAGACTTTTTGATTGAGTGTATGTGGTGAAAGTTAGGTTTTTAAAAATCATTTGGCTTGATTAAGCTTTTCTAGGGTAATAATAGTCTTATTAATAGCTTAAAGTGCTTTGTAGAGTTTGGAGACTTTTCAAATAATACGTTAAATTAGCTAAGGCATTGTTTAGGATTGATATGGATTGAACGTGCCTTAATTATGGTGTAAAAATTTTAATTGGAGAGTTTGTAGAGATTTCTCATTTGTTTTAATACTTAATTTAAGTCCAAGGAGTAGACGAGTGTGGATTAAAGATGATAAAACGTGGGCTCTTGCTAACAAATGATGCACTTGGGAGATTTTGGAGACTTTGTAGAGTTGCTTTTATATGGGTTTAAGCTCAGTTATGTTTTGTTTTAGCTTCAAGCATTAGCTAAGGCATTGTTTAGGATTGATATGGATTGAACGTGCCTTAATTATAGAGTAAAAATTTTAATTGGAGAGTTTGTAGAGATTTCCCATTCGTTTTAATACTTACTTGAAGTCTAAGGAGTAGACGAGTGTGGATTAAAGATGATAAAGCTAGCAAATGGTGCTCATTGCTAAGCAAATGCTGCACTTGGGAGATTTTGGAGACTTTGTAGAGTTGCTTTTATTTGGGTTTAAGCTCAGCTATGTTTTGTTTGAGCTTCATACATACCAAAAAGAATAGCTTCACCAACTTTATTCCCACTTGCCCGCTGATTAGACCCTGTGGAACATGACTAACAAAATCGAATGCCACAAAAACAAAGAAAAAAGATTCGAACAAATATTTGGCCTAGTCGCTGGTTGTATAAAATTTTAAAGTGCACAAACAAAGCCACTTCCAATGTTAAACAAAATTATAACCGAATTGATATAAAAAGGTTAGTTGCCACACACGCCCACGCACACACACACACACACACACACACATGAACACATGTCGAACAGCAAAAAGAGTAGAAAGTGTAGCATACATTGAGGCGCTGTTTGAATTTCTGCTGAAGTTAACATTTTTATAATTCCATTAAGCCGAGGACCGTTCATGTGTGTAAGTGTGTGTGTGTGTGTGTGTGTGTGCGTAACATGAGACAACAACAACATCAACAATGGCAAACGGCCGTGCAAAAGTTGGACCAAAAACTTTTTACATTCATAAATCATTTCGCTTTTTCCCCCCACACTTTTTAAAGGTGGAAAAATACTTTTCGCTGAATTTGTAGAATTTCTCAACCTGAAAAGGTCGCCCCGGCCCCAGGGCAGAGCGAAATGGGGCGGTACCTGGTGCCACTTCATGTTTCATATGCCGGGAAACGAAAGCCGAGAGCTACCCAGGAGCCAAGATGAAGGTAACGTAGGTAAGTTGCAACTTGTTGCCCATATACTTATGTATGTAGTTACTTGGGTTACACACGATTTTTGTTGTTGTTGGCCATATCCTTGTCATTTTTAATTTATGCGCCAAACTTGAGCAAGGGACCAGCTTGATATGGAGGCGGAGAAGATGACTTTTATCTTGGTTATCTTTGTGTGGCAAGGAATTTAATTGGAGCTTGAACATTTTGCAGATGCAACTTACTAATAATGCTAACTAGCAGCTGTTTGGGGGGAAATCGGAAAACTATGTAAAGTTGAACACCAAAAAGATTGGCTTTCTGTATCACTTTGCAGTTCCCAACAACTGCTTAAAGCAGTGATTGCATGGTAAGACATTAAACGATCAGAAGTCATTGGCAAACGCCTAGTGAAGATTGGATTTGGACATCCATGAAACAGTACTGTATAGGCATCCAGCTCTTTTTTGGTGTATCAATGCAACTTTTTCGACCTTCAGCCAGCTAAACTCGTTACTAATCTATTCTAAAAAGTCTTCAACTGAATTAAAGGTCTCCAAGGTCTCCAATTTTACACTTCACAAGGTTTCAAAAAGACTTTCCATGTCTTAAACTATCCATTCTCATAAATTATGGAACACTCCAAACTCTCCAGCTTAACCACACATAACAAAAAAGTCCTAATAAACTCAACAAGCCACAAAACGATATAAACGCTTCATCTAAAGCCAATCTACAAAGTCTCCAGATCTTCAATTAAAGTCTACAAGACTTTTGAAGTAACTGAAAACTTAAACTCAAAATAAACAAGGCTATAATATGATTTGAAGCTACTCTACGAAGTCGGCATTTGGGACTTAGGACCAAGTAAGCTCTTCCCTTCCTCTATTAATAAACCATTTCCACACACTTTAGAATGCTCAAAGTCTGCAATAAGATTGAAGGTCCCCGAACTCTCCAATTCCACTTTTCACAAGCTTTCAAAAACACTTTTCACGGTCCTTAAAGCTCAAAAAAGGCTTATGTTGAAACTTACAATGTCTCTAAGCAACTCTACAAAAATTTTTATATAAGATGAAACTCTCCAGTACACACACATCCGTTTAAAGCTCAAAGAACCCATTTACTAAGACATTATAAGATTTTTAGTACTTTAACAAAAATTCTTATATCAGATTCAACTCTCCAAACAACACTGATTCATCACCGAACAACACACAAGTCCGTTTAAGGCTCTAACAACCCGTAGATGGGTTATATGAGACATAACATTATTACAAGCATCTCTACAAAAATTGTCATATGGAACAGAACTCTCCAAACTCTCCAATTCAACACCTCACATCACACAAATCCGTTTAAACCTCAAACAATCCATGCACTGAGACATTACATGATTCTTAGCATCTCTACAAAACTTTTCAAATAAAGTATAACTCTCCAAAGTCTTCAATTTAACACCACTCATTGCACACTTCCGTTTAGAACTCTAAAAACCCATCTACTGATATATAACATTACTACCAGCATCTCTACATCAATTTTCATTTGGAATAGAGCTCTCCAAATGCTCCAATTCAGAAAGTCTCATCATACAAATCCGTTTTAAGCTCAAACAACCCTTCTACTGAGACATAACATGATTCTTAGGATCTCTACAAAAATTTTCAAGTAAGATATAACTCTCCAAACTCTCCAATTTAACATCACCCATTCCACACATCCGTTTAAAACTCCATCAACCCATTTACTGAGCCATAATATTAGTATAAGCATCTCTACAAAAAATTCTCATAAGATATAGAACTCTACAAATTCTCCAATTCAACAGCTCACATCTCACACATCCGTTAACCGCTCAAACAAGCCATATACTGAGACATAACATGATTGTTTGCAACTCTACAAAAGCTTTTATTTAAAATACAACTCTCCAAACTCTCCAAATTAACACCACACACTACACACATCCGTTTTAAGCTCAATCAACCCATATACTGAGCCATAACAAGATTCTTATCATCTCTACAAAAATTGTCATATAAGATATAACTCTCCAAATTCTCCAATTTAGCACCAATCATCGCAAACATCCGTTTAAAGCTCAATCAACCCATACACTGAGACATAACACGATTTTTATCAAATTTTCATGTAAGATATAACTCTCCAAATTCTCCAATTTAGCACCAATCATTGCAAACTTCCTTTTAAGGCACAATCAACCCATACACTGAGACATAACACGATTCTTATCATCTCTACAAAAATTGTCATGTAAGATATAACTCTCCAAATTCTCCAATTTAGCACCAATCATCGCAAACATCCGTTTAAAGCTCAATCAACCCATACACTGAGACATAACACGATTCTTATCAGCTCTACAAAAATTGTCATGTAAGATATAACTCTCCAAATTCTCCAATTTAGCACCACACACTGCACACATCCGTTTAAAGCTCTATCAACCCATATACTGAGACAAAATATGATTCTTAGGATCTCTACAAAAATTTTCAAAAGAGATATAACTCTCCAATCTCTACAATTTAACATCACTCTATGCACACATAAGCTTAAAAACTCCAACTCTACCCATCATAACATTATTACAAGCATCTCTACATAAATTTTCATTTGTGATAGAACTCTACAAACTCTCCAATTCAACACCTCGCAACGCACACATCCGCTTAAAGCTCAAACAACTCATATACTGTGACATAACATGATTCATTGCATTTCTACAAAAATTTGTATATAACATACAACTCTCCAAATTAAATACTACTCTCCAAAGTAACACCACAAATTGCACACATCCGTTTAAAACTCAAACAAGCCATGTACTGATTCATAACATGATTCTTAACATTTCTACAAAAAATCTCATATAGGATAGAACTCTCCAAAATCTTCATTTCATCACAACACATCACACAAATCTGCTTAGAGCTCTAACAAACCATCAACTGAGACATAACATGATTCCAAGCATCTCAACACAACTTCTTCTATAAGAAACAACTCTCCAAACTCTCCAGTGCAACAACACACAAAGCTTAAGCTGAACTGAAGCTGAAATAAAACTTCATTTTAAGCCACTCTACAAAGTCTCCAAAACTTCCATTCAAGAAAGAATCTTGAAGCTTAAACCAAATACAAACTGAGCTAAAATATGATGTCAAGCCACTCTACAAAGTCTCTAAAACTTCAATTGCAGTCTACAAGGCTTTTGAAGAATCTTGAAGCTTAAACCAAATACAAACTGAGCTAAAATATGATGTCAAGCCACTCTAAAAAGTCTCCAAACTGCACCAGAAATGAGACTATTCGAGCGTTACCCCTAAATCATCCCAAAACAGTGGGCACATCTACTAAACATTTTGCGGTTTGAAAAATTAAAACAAAGCACAGACGAAACGTCAGCGTCAGACATACAAACATACAAACAGACATACATATGTACATATATGAGCCAATCCAATATACTTTTCAAAGCAAACAGAAAACTTGAAGCTGCCAGCAGGCAGAAGACAAGCAAAAGGCAGCCACTTGAACCCGCAGCCTGGGCCCAAAAAATCGAGAGCAACAGCAAGAGCCAATTTCCAGCCCGATGAGGAGAAAAAAAAAGAAGCGCCAAAAAACCGCATACAAGTAATAGAAATGGACCAGCTAGTCCTAGTCCTAGTCCTGCTGCTGCTGCTGCTGATGTGTCTTATCTTGTCCTGCAGTGGCAGAGCCAACGCCAGCGCATCCTGGAAGCTTTTTATCTTGGCGTCATGTTGATGTTTGTCGGAAACTTGATTATTTTGGTCGTCGTCTTTTTTTTTTTTGTGTATTTTCACATGTCGAGTGGTTGAAGATGTTTGTGCTGGGCCCGCGGCAGACAAGCAAGCAGCAGCAGCAGCAGCAGGGCAGGGGATTAGCCCAAAAAGAGTTCGACTTCAATGTAAATGCAACTTTAACTTCTAGCAACAGCAGGCCGAGGCCTTGTTACCTGGTTTTTTCCTTCTTTTTTTTTTGGCAAACAAGCAGCGCATAAGTAAAATAAGTTGTAATAAGAGCAGTTAACAACCTGACTGAAGCCCGAGACGGGACACCTGAAGGTAGCGTAACAAACGAAACGAATGTGTGCCAAAGATACAGTGGAGACTGGATGAAAGGTAACTTAATATCAGCAGATAGCTGTCTATGTCTAAGGCATCAACTCAACACAAAACAAACTGGAAACGATTTTCTAGTTTATAGAAAGAAAGTTGTATAAATCTGAGAGAGAGAAGGGAGTAAGGTAGCAATTGAATTGGTTCCTCATAATCATTTACCACTGTAGCCGACTCCGTGACAAGGACAAGTAGAAGCGAACGAATGTTTGCCTGACAACTCCTTTAAAATGTAGTTACTGTTGTTATTATTCAACCTTAATGAACTTAACAAGCTCACACGACGACGACAACATGCCAGCAGTCGGACACACAGACCAGGAGTCCACCCCCCACCCCTCAAACAGACAGACAAACATAAGCAACACACACACACACACATGGGCGCCTGATGTTTTGGGGTGTGCGAGTGTGTGCCATGTTCATGTCGCAAGAAAATTTTTGCACTCAATGGCGCAGGGTCACGTAACTCAAATAAAGCGGCAAAGCCACCAGCTACAAAAACACAGAAAGAAGCGCACTAAAAACAACGTTGCACATTGTGTGCATGGCCAAAAGACCGGAGAACGAAAAAAAAAAAAAAATCATAAAAATAAAATGAAGATGTGCGGCAAATATTGGGAAGGCATGAGGCCTCAAAATATATATCTGGAGAAGAATCAGCAAATAAATTAAATGAAAATTAAAGGAAAATTGTGCAATTTTTAAAAGGCAGAGAAAAGACGAGCTTATCTACACTCTCTTGGCTACCTGAACCAACAGCAATAGAGCCTCTACGGTGCGGTCTTTTATGCCTTGGTCCTTCGAGCCGGATCGAAGTTTTGTTTAATAAAGCGAAGCAATGTTGAATGCGAAACCCCCACCCCCCCAAAACTTCGGTATCCCCCCCAAAAGACGCACCCACAGAGGATAACGAAGCAGTTATCGGACAATCGTTTGGAGTATACACATTTCTGCCTACCCGAGGACAGGTCGTTTAGAGTGCACCTAAAGTGCAGATTGAGTCTGCCTTTTGTTTAATGGGCCACACAGTGGTCAACATCTATAACCTAAGAGGCAAGGCACAGCTCTCAGATGAACAAGAAGGCCCTGTAGAAGCACCCAAACAAAATTTTTGGTTCGCGGAAAATAACAAAGAGGCTTTGAAAGTTGATAAGGTGGGACGCCAAAGAGTTTCTGTTGAGCTGAAGAGGAAAAACCTGCAAATGAGGCAGTGCTACAGGTGCTTTGAGTTTGATCACACCCCCAACTACTGCACTAAAATGCCCAAGTGTGAAAGGTGCGGTAAAGATCAATGGACAAACTACAACGTCTGTCAGGCAAGAACAGAGGCAGATCTTCAGTGCTCCAACTGCGGGAAAAACCACATGGCCTCTGATAAAAGGTGCCCTGTGTATATCCGAAAGATGAAAATCAGGTCATCGGGCATAAATGTTGCTCCTCTGGCCAGAAATGGGCAACGCTTCAAAACGCAACGGAATGTTCAGGCAGCAATACCCGCCTTAATCGTGCAGCAAGGCCTCTCGTACGCAGATGTGATCCGAGCAGGCCAGCAGGGCACTGGGAGCAGGAAAACAACGCAAGGTCGCTTAACCCACAACACAGCACAGGACTCTCACCAGCGCCAGTGTGGAGCAGCTCATGGTCGCTCAACCCACAATACCACCCAGTGGTACTTACCAACCACCTGGTACCAACCAAACCACAACACACAAAACTTGTCTGGGAACATTGGTCTGGATGGGCCACTCGCCCAAGTGATACTCTCCATACAGCAAATCATAACTGGCCTCCAGGCCACTATAGCTGAGCTGCTGCTGGAAATAAGGGAGCTCCGATCATCCAAGGCACACAACCAATCCAAATAATTCCGACACGCCTCGGAATAATAAACACGTAGCAAGAGCTAGAGCTAGAGCTAGAGCCTAGAGCTAGAGCTAGAGCTAGAGCTAGAGCTAGAGCTAGAGCTAGAGCTAGAGCTAGAGCTAGAGCTAGAGCTAGAGCTAGAGCTAGAGCTAGAGCTAGAGCTAGAGCTAGAGCTAGAGCTAGAGCTAGAGCTAGAGCTAGAGCTAGAGCTAGAGCTAGAGCTAGAGCTAGAGCTAGAGCTAGAGCTAGAGCTAGAGCTAGAGCTAGAGCTAGAGCTAGAGCTAGAGCTAGAGCTAGAGCTAGAGCTAGAGCTCAGAGCTTAGAGCTAGAGCTAGAGCTTAGAGCTAGAGCAGAGCTAGAGCTAGAGCTAGAGCCAGAGCTAGAGCTAGGAGCTAGAGCTAGAGCCCCAGAGCTAGAGCTAGAGCCTACCAGAGCTAGAGCTAGAGCTAGAGCTAGAGCTAGAGCTAGAGCTGTGACTAGAGCTAGAGCTCAGCGAGGCCGGCCAAGAGGGAGGAGCTTGTGTTTTGGTGAAGTAGATGCTGTCCAACAATGTTATAACCAATTGGCTTGTGGGAGCTGCGTACCTGCCACCATCCCTACCATGGAGCTCTTCTGATTTTGAGGTGCTTATTGGACAACTTGGCCTAAAATTTATCATTGGAGGAGACTTTAATGCCAAGCACTGGCTCTGGGGTAACTTTCAGGGAATTTGTGGTGACTCCACACAAGTCCTTGCCACTGGAAGACCCACTATCTACTATCCATATAATAGGCGAGATCCACCCACCTGCTTTGATTTCTACATGTATAAGGGGCTGCCAGGACATCTCCTAACAGTGCACGAGAAGTATCACCTGTCGTCTGACCATCTCCCATCCTGGCAACTGTGTGCCTGAGTCCCCAAACTACCCCATGCAGAAAAAGAATCATTCTCCCTGGGTCTGACTTACGCAGGTTTCAGGACGAGTTGAGTGACTCCCTCTACCTAAACATGGAGATACTGCTGCCACCAACGCTGCTCCAGCAAAACCACTTCCTACACACACAACTCGTAGAAGTTTCGTACTGACCCCGGCGGCAGAGGGCCTAATAGCACTGAAAAAACGCCTGAGGAGGGAGTACACGAGAACCCATGACCCTGCGATCGACAGAATATACAGGAGGATTGCAAATCGGGTAAGGAAAGTCCTGGCCACAATCAAGAAAGAGTCGAAAGACAAGCTCCTTGAGGACCCCTACCCCTAATGAGGACTTCAAGTTCGCTCTCTAGAGGCTCACTAGGAGGTATAAGAGGCAGGGGCAGCCGAAATTTCCGGACATGGGCTAAACACCCACCGGACCTAGCTGAAGCTTTTGCCTGCAACCTAGAGGAAAGGTTCCCGCCTTTTTGAACTGCTTCGACCAATAGGCTGCATTTGGTTCAGGACACACTGGACGTCCCTCTACAAATCGAGCTGCCAGTCAATCCTATCACATATGAAGAGTTGAAAAGTGGAATTGTCTCGCTCAAAAGCAACAAGGCTCCTGGAGAAGACGAAGTGGATAACAGAACAATAAAGCTTCTCTGTTGCTCATATTCAATGCAGCCCAACGCCTCAGCTACTTTTCCAGTGCATGGAAAAAAGCCAATATCGTGATGCTCCACAAACCTGGGAAGCCCCCAGATGAACTGGACTCGTACAGACATATAAGCCTCCTCCCAGCGTTTGGCAAGCTGCTAGAAAGATGCTTATTGAGAAGGATTCTGGAGACCCCAGCAGTCAAAAGGAGGATCCCTAAATTTCAGTTGAGCTTTTGACTGGGACACGGAACCCCAGAACAGCTACACAGAGTGGTCAATTTTGTCCTGGAAGGATTCCACGCCAAGGAGTACGTTGTGGCAACGTACTTGGATATCCAACAGGCATTTGACCGCGTCTGGCATCTAGCCAAACTCAAGGGAACGCTCAATCCTCAGCTCTTCTTAATGGTCAGATCATTCCTAACTGACAGGACATTTAGAGTTGTCCAGGATGGCGGTTCGGTTCGGTTCAGAGCCGGTTTGCATCCCTGCAAATAAGAAACTTCCAATTTTTGCTCTGAATGCTTGAGCTTAAGGTACGGTTGATATAAAAATACTTAGTCCAAGTACAAATTTCTCATTTCAAGTATGTATGAATAAGATAAGGTTGGCTGGCTAGGTTTGAGTTAAGCTTAAGGTAGACTTAAAATAAGTTGAAAGGTAAAGTATTTTTTAAAGTAAGGTTGAACTTAAATTGAGGCATTCTTAGACTTAAAGCTGAGATTAAGTTTAAGCCAGGGATGAGTTAAGTTTCGTGTTTAACCCCTTTTTATCTGCCCTTATTAACGAATTGACTTTTTTCCCCAGCAAGGCCAAAGAGCTCATCATCAAAACATGTCGTTCGCATCCTTCCATGACATGGTCCTACCCACATCCTTCCCAAAAACTAGCCTCAACTTATGACACTGCCGGGGGCCAACAAAGACAATGCGGCGTTCTACTTAGTTGAAGGCAAATCAGTACGTGGACGGACAAGAAAAAAAAACATACAACAACAATACACACGACGTCCGACATACATGGAACGAACTCATTAGCCTACATGGCCGCATTCTCCGCCTACACATGTGGATATGTGGATATGTGGAGCGGAGCAGGGTGCCCCAAATGGAACAGAAATGTGCTTGGGCTTCGTTGCAATGTTCTTCATGTTGCTACATATTTTGTTTGCTTAAATGCCGGAAGTGTTGCGGGCCACAGACGACGACGATGAGGAGGAGGAGGAGGAGGAGCAGGAGGCGAACGGTAAGCTAGCCCAAAAAATGACTGCAAGCAACAAATGTTGTCAACATGAAGTTTTGAATGTATGAGTAGGTACAGTGAGAGAAAAGGATGTAGTTGGTTTGGTGAACCACTTGAATATATTCTAAGGTGTACTGCAAATCACTTTCAACTCAAAAACTTAGGATTAAGTTCTCTTACACAGCTGCGTTTTCCTCTCTTTGCTAAGGTTGTTGTTGTTTGACTTTCTTGACTTTCCTTTTAACTTTTATATCCCCATTGGATGCCAAATGATTCTTAAAAAATATTTTAAAATTTTTCGAGTCCTTTTTTCCCCAAGTGCAGAGCTAATATGTGTCGTTAGCCCGTCCTTTTGCTCCTTTGGCATATCATTTAATATACATTGCTGTAATCCTGATCCACACAAATGTTAGAAACCATCTATTATTTACTTCCTTCACTCAACTCTTCATTAAGTTTTGTGAGTTTTCAACTTTTGAAAAAGCCAAAAATGTTTATAATGAAGAGATTTTGCCTTAATTAAGTAGATTTAATTGCTTGTTTTAGGACAACAATTTGGTCACCTCCCTCTTGCTTTTGCCTCCCAGCCAATGGGCAGACACTTCACTCTACAATAATGGACCCCAGGGGCAGGGGGCAGGTCGACATCAATGCGGCTGATAAGAGCTGATAACAAAGGTAAACAAAAACGATGCCAATTGTCCTCCCTCCCCGCATGGCCCTTGGCCCAGCCGGCTTTGGCGGGAAACGTTGCAATTCGTCAGTCGAGTTGGCCTTTAAAGCGCCTGCGCTTGGCATTCGGCTCTCGGTTGCGGTTAACAGCGACGCGGCAGCGACGCTGGCAGTTAACAACTTTCGTGTATAAGAGAATTTCAAAGAACCAAACAAAAAAAATGTTGGGAAATTTATGCGCAAATTCAGTTTAGGCTTGGCTGTTGCGGCAGATCAGGATCAGCATAAATTGAGACAATTTTTTGTAGTAGCTCAAGGTAAGTTGTTCGCGTGGCTGAGTTGGGAATGAAGGCGACTTTACCTTGAAAGATGGAAGAGGCTGTTGAAAAATCTAAGCAAAGCATTTTTAGCATTTATTTGAAATAAAAACAGGTCTCTTTTTAAAGGCTGATGACACTGAAATTAAGATTATGATCCATGCATACAGTAGTTATTCCTTAATAAGCTAATCATAAGACTTTACGCAACCATCTAAGCCAACTTTCTTATATTAATAATCTCGAAATTTGGGTACTGCATACTTTGAAGTAATTATTTAGTGTAGCTGTCATAGAAATAATTTCTTTACTGCTTCCCATTTAAAACAAAAAAGTTTTTCTCACTAGAACTCCTTTATTGACCGATCATTTCCTACTGTAGCTATATAGCTATAGTCATCCGATTTTGCTAAAACTTTCTAGAAACGTGTAAAAGTATATAAAAAAGAATTTGCTAACAAAAAGACCGGTTCGTTCGAAAAAAGCTTATGCTATCCGATTTCGACCAAACTTAGTGAAATCATGGAAAGGGATAGTAAACTAAGAATGACATACTTTGGAGGAGTTTCATTAAAAATCAAAAAAGTTTTTCTCTTTAAGACTAGTTTTTCATCCGATCGTTCCTATGGCAGCCATAGGCTATAGTTATCCGATCCGGCCGTTTCCGAAAAATGTGCAGCGTATATGTACCAGAAGACTTCGTGCAAAGTTTGGTGAGGATAGCTTTAAAACAGACGGAGAGATAGCATAGAAACCGACAGACGGACAAAGGCTAAATGAACTCAGCTCGTCATGCTGATCAAGAAATATATATACTTTATGTGGTCGGAGATGCTTCCTATGCGTTACAAACATCCACACAATTTTATAATACTGTTTCTCTAATTGTAAAAAAACATGTCGCTAAAACCTCATACATAAATAAATTATACGTATTTCACACATATTTTATACTTTTTTGATCAATTTAATTTTTATTATAATAATCTCAAATAACAAATAACAAAATTCAGTTGGCGCTGATGAGCTGCTTGAATTGTTCAATAGAAGGTGAGGGAGCTGGTAAGGTGCATGCACCAACTCCTATGCAGAGTATGGTCGAAAAGTGCCCAAAGATTGGAATCTAAGTGTACCTGTCCAAATATTTAAAAAGTATGGTTCCCATAACATTACGCGTGGATCGAAACCTTCCCATCGCATATAAGGTTCTGTCATGGAACCTAAGGTCGAGAATAAGTGAACTGATTGAACCTTATCAGTATGGCTTTAGGGCGCAAATCCACCACGGACCAGATATTCAAATTGCGAGCAAATCTCTGGAGAACGAGAGAGAAAGACCGACACCCACCACTTTTTGTTGACAATAAAGTCCGCCTTTGATACGCTCGATAAGGTCAAAGTTCTTTGAAGCCCTGTCTACCTTTGGTATTCCAGCAAAAACAACCGATTTCACGATGACGTTGAGAAGCACACAAAGCTCCGTCAAAATAGAAAAGACCGCTCCGAGCCTTTTCGTACCAAAAGAGGTTTTAGGCAGAGTGATACCTTATCGTGACTTCTTTAATCTGCTGATGGAGTACACATACTGCGCCAGTGCCCAAATGCTTAACCAGAGATAACATGCTATTACTTATATATGCCGATGATATTGATATCATCGGCAAAAGCGAATCTGTGAGAAAAAAGGCGTTCTCAGAAATTGAGAAGCAGTCAAAACTTATGGGCTTAGCGGTAAATGAGGAAAAGACGAAGTACCCCACAATCAACGCGCAGTAGTCTACGCTTGACAATCTGTTGCAATGGGAGACTACAACTCACCAGGGTGTAAAGGAATTAGTCTACCTCGGAACGACAATAACCAGCGACAACAACACCAGTCTGAAATCCTAAGAAGAATTACTCTTGCAAAGCGATGTTACTACGGGCTCAGTAAGAAGTTCAAGAGCACAGCCATCTCTCGGAAAACGAAAATTGCGCTTATACAAGTCGCTTATCATCCCAGTCCTGCTATACGGCAGCAGAAGCATGGACAATGTCATCAAAGGATGAGGGCGGCAATTGGCGGGTTCGAGAGAAAAGTTCTTCGGAGGATTTATGGACCTCTAAAACGTTGGCGGCGAATTTCGCATCCGAATGAGTCAAGAACCGTAATTGAACTCGATGCTAAATACTCGATACTAAGTACTTGCTGCTTAGTTTTTGATATTCAGTACTCAATACTTAGTACACGATACTCAGTATTCAGAATACATCATTCAGTATTCATTATTCAGTGTTCAGCATTCAGTACTTACTCAGTACTCAGAGCTCAGAATTCAGTATTCATTATCTCACTTCAACCTAGGTGGCAGCTCTATTTTGTTGCCACTCTGGTAAAGTCAGCATCTGATACCAGCTGTTTCATACTGGTTTGCTCTCTTTCAGGTTCCCCCATGCAACACTACCCTCTAGTACGGCCGACCAACGCGGTATCAACGTTTCATCGACGATTTTGTGACTGTCGTCGACCCACCCTTATACCCCTTACAATGTGTTCGACTGACGTACTTTGCAAGGCGATGTCCGCTCAATACGTTAACGGCTCTCCAGGCACGCAAGGTCGACGCAATGCCATGCAGGAACCGACATGAGCGACGCTCGATAGACGAAATGCCATGCACAGAAGCGACATAAGCCTCAATCGTTGTCGTCACGGCGTATCACCGTGCAAAGAACAACGCTGGGTTGACGAAAATACTGTGACTGACCCCAGCCGTACTAGAGGGTATCTACTCTCACATTCATCTACCATAAACGTCTGTCTCATTTGTTGTTGTGGCTTTTGTACCAAGCACTGTTTATCAAGATTAAAGTGGAGTCCAAGGTCGTCTTTTTTTGGCTCTTCACAAATCTCTGGCAGCGATAAATCCTTGATTCAAGAATGAAAACGATTTCCATAATTTGATTTTTATGACTTCTGTCAATTAATTATAATTTTATGCGCCAATCTTCAGGGTCTTCTTGGTGGCGGCTGCCTATAAAACTGGCTTCGCTCAAGCATAATTCAAACAGTTTTCATTGGTAAGCGAATCATCAAGCCAGATGCCCCGACTTGTGCTAATCTTGCTAGTGGCTGCTGCAGCTGCCAATTGCTTGGCCTTCCAGTTGCCACCAGGCAATGCTTACCTGCCGCCACTTCCTGCTGCTGCTGCTGCTCCTGCAGCCGATGAGAGTAAAATCGCACAACTAATTGCACGCTATGCGGCTGGCTATGTGGACTACAATCGGTACCATCAACTGGAATTGAGACTGCAGCCGGAATACGCTTTGGATTTGCCACTTGAGGGAAATGTGCAAATTTAATAATAAATGCAAATTCAACAAAAAAAAAAACTGCCAAAAAACTCTTTTGTCTCGGTGGTTGCATAACCGCAACTTAATCCCAGTGTCCACTCCCCCTCCCCCCCTTTCAGTGTGTGTGGTTTTAATCAAGTTTCGCCACTTAAGTTTGTGCTCAGGTGGAAAACACTCAAAAGCCGCCTGACCGAGCCTGAAGCCTGCCCTTCTGCACAAGTTTCGACAGCTTTGCCACGCATTAAGTACGAGGTGGAGCAGGAGGGGCGATGGTTGGTGGCTGATGGGTGGCTGGAGCGGGCTTAAGTTCAACCTGTTACACATCTTGCTTGGCTGCATATGCTGGGGCCAACTGGGGAAAACTCTGGGGCCAACTTCTTTTGTTGAAACTTTAAAAATCAATTAAATGGAGTGCCAGGAACCATTGTGCATATGTCCTGGGCAAAACTATTAGGTTAGCTCACTAAGATGGGAAGTTATTTTTATGGATCAATACTTAATCGTGCTTTTTGGGGAGCTTGGTACACAGAACCGTAGTACTGAATCCCGAGAATTCCCCGAATTTGCTGAAATTTCGAGGAAGCCCTTAACATTTTCGAGTATCGAGTTTCGAGTTTCATATTGACCTAGCTCTTAGTTCACCTAGAAATTTAGTTCATCATCAAACTAGACAGCTATATTAAGCTTCTCCACATTCACATTATATACCTTTTTACTCAATCACATCATATCCAAAAAGAATATTATTTCTTACATTTCTAAACCCAATCCAGACAATACAACCATGTACCCAACCAACCCGAAGGAGGAGGACGCGCTGAAGCAGCAGGAAGAAACGGAACGCATTGCGAGTGAAAATGTTGATCACTGCCGGAATCAACCGTGAGCAATGCTCCGCCAAGGGAAGCTTGAGTGGTTTTTGTTTTTGCAGCAGCTACAGCCACCAGCTAAGCGAGCTACTTCAGCAGAACCTAATGGGATGCGATGTAAAATGTGCGCTTTTTGTGGCTGCTGCCGTTAGCCAGCGCTCCCGAGAGCTAGTGCGTCCTTATCCGCCGCCAGCCTATTTCTTAGCCCGGCAGAATTCTATTGATGCGTTGAGCGAGGCGGTGGCCAGTATGCCAAATTTGATCAGCCTGCGAGGTGATCTACAGGCCAATCTAAGGATCAATCGTCAGTTCTTACAGAACTTGGCCCTGCTTTATTGGCTGCTGCTGGAGAGCAACACACCCGAACTCAGACGTCTGGAGGAGCATGAGGTGCGGCTGCTCTGGCGCCAATTGCTCCAACGACCGAAAGAACCGCCGCAATGGGTTTTCCGCATAGCGACAGCAAAGCCGCCAGGCAATCGCTTTTGCTACTACAGCGGCCATTTGAACCAGTTGTATTCGCTAATCGCTGCCGAAGGCCGGGTTGTGGTTGAAGGCCTCGGATTACAGAAGCATCTGCAACAGGCCTGTGATTTGGCGCAGTTTTATCCCGGCTGGGGTCAATCGCTATGTGGTCCGCAATTGCGCTGTGTGGCCGTCTGCGAGTGGCTCAACCAGGGGGTAAGAGTCCTCTACCTGCTCGTCTATGGAAAAACGTTGCCTCTTAAGACACCTGAGCTGAGCTCGAGGCAGATGGAGGAAGGGGGAGCTGTCTGGTTAAGCGAATCGACAGTCTGTACATCCAAAGGAGAACTGCCTAAGTGATGTGTATCGGCTCCACAATGTTCCCAGCTCTGCGGTATCCACCACAATCAGTCTCTGAAGAAGTTCACCATTCAGCTTTACAACACCTATGTTTTATTTATATTTTGTATATTTCTAGGGATTAATTTGTAAGCTGCTGGCTAACGTGAGCGGCATAGTATAAGTTGAATTTGTTGCAAAACCCTGAAAAATAAGAAACCCATCACCAAACGGGCTTAGCTTCATCGCTCTCCTGTGTTTGTTTTTGTTTGACAAATAACTTTCTTCCTAAACTAACTTTAAAGTTATGTTTTCTATACCAACCAACCAACATTTCCTTTAAATTCTTCCCTCAAATATTTAAAAATCGCTAAGGACAACAAACAAATCACCTTTACGCATTAATCAATGAGGCAAATATGGAAAAGAAAACACAGAAAATAAAAATTAGGGGAAGTTAACTTCGGCTCGGCCGAAGTTTTGTATACCCTTGCAGCTTCCATTGAAGACAAAAAAGTTTTTCTAACTAAGACTACTTTTTGGACCTTACTTTTCTATGGGATCTATACTAAAGATGTCTGATTTCGACCAAACTTGGTGAGATCATGGAAAAGCATAATACGCTGTTAATTACGAAATTTGGAGGCGATCCCATTTAAACCAAAAAAGATTTTCTCACTAGAACTTCTTTTTCGACCAATCATTCATACTGCAGCTATATGCTATGGTCATCCGATTTTGAAAAAGTTTGTACAAATGTGTTAAAGTATACAAATAAAGAATATGCCAATAAAAATGACGTTTTCATTAAAAACAAAAAGTTTTCCTCACTCGAACTAGTTTTTCCACCTATCGTTCCTATGGCAGCTATATGCTATAGTCATCCGATTTCGACCAAACTTTATGAAATCATGGGAAAAGATAGAAAACTTAGAAATACTTACTTTGGAGGCGTTTCCATTAAAAGAAAAAAGTTTTTCCCACTAAGACTAGTTTTTCGACCGATCGATCCTATGGGAGCTATATCCTATAGTCATCCGATTTCGACCAAACTTTGTAGAATTGTGTAAAAGTATATGAAATAAGTGTATGCCAATGATATGGACGTTTTCATTAAAAACAAAAAGTTTTCCTCACTAAAACTAGTTTTCGACCGATCGTTCCTATGACAGCTACATGCTATAGTCATCCGATCCGGCCGGTTCTGACAAATGTGCAGCGTATATGTACCAGAAGACTTCGTGCAAAGTTTGGTGAGGATAGCTTTAAAACTGACGGAGGAGATAGCATAGAAACAGACAGACGGACAGGGCTAAATCAACTCAGCTCGTCATGCTGATCAAGAATATATATACTTTATGTGGTCGGAGATGCTTCCTTCAATGCGTTACAAACATCCGCACAATTTTATAATACCCTCTGCAAGGGTATACAAATTTTTTTTAATGGAAATGTTCTTAATGTCCTTTTTGTTTTCAATGGAAAATGGGCATGTATTTATTTCATATGCATTCGCAATGCTGTTGCAAGGGTATACAAACTTCGGCCGAGTCGAAGTTAACTTTCCTCAGTACCAGTACCAGTATCAGGACTGAGTAGCGAATACTGACCATTGAGTACGCAATATCGAGACCTGAGTATCGAGTATTGAATATGTAATGAGAATCGATTACTGACTTTTGAGTACTGATTATCGTGTACTGAATATCGAGTATTGCATATGTATTGAGTAATGAGTTCTGAGTATCGACTACTGAATATCGAGTACTATCGAGTACTGAGTTTCGAGTTTAGAATATGCTTTGGGTATTGAGTACTAAGTATCAGAACCGAGTATCGAGTACTGCGTATCGAGTACTAAGTATCAGTTCTGAGTGTCGATTACTGAATATCAAGTACTCAGTATCGAGTAATAATTATAAAATTCTGAGTATCGAGTATTGAATATGATTTGAGAATCGAGCACTGACTATCGAGAACTGATTATGGAGTAGTGAGTATTGAGTAAGTATTGAGTAATGATTACGGAGTAGTACTGAATACTGATTATGCAGTTCTGAGTATCAAGTATTGAGTATTGAGTACTAGGTTTAGAGTACTAAGTATCTTGTACGTAATATCGAGTGCTGAATATTGAGTACTGACTATCGAGTACTGAGTATCATGTATTGAGTATCGAGTACTGAGTATTAGTTCTCAGTATCGAGTACTGACTATCGAGTACGCAATATCGAGTACTAATTACCAAGTACTGAGAATTGAGAATCGAGTTTTAAGTATCGAGTATTGAGTATGAATTGTGTAATGAGTTCTGAGGGTGGAGTACTGAGTATAGACTACTGAATATCGAATACGTACTATACAGTTTTATTAGGTGTAGAGTACTGAGTATCGGGAACTCAATATCGAGTACTGAATATTGAGTATGTATTGAGTATCGAGTACTGAGTATTATTAGTTTATTTGAAGCCTTCCCATAAAATGTAAACTTATCACGAATTAAGCTGAAAAAACTCTTTCCCTGCTACCGCCAGTAGCTGAAGAAGGTGACGGCTGGCTTTTACTACCTCGTAAGTCTAATTCCTTTTCACCACTTTTAGCTTATTAAAGTCGTACAAAGTACAAAGCTATAAAAAAAATAGACTACAACAAGCTAAAGTCAATTGTCAAATTGACATACTCACACGTACACGAATATGTATGCATGTGTATGTGTATGTTTCTGTGTGTGGGTTGTATTTTGTTTGTTAGCTTCATTATTTGCCAAGTAAAAGTAATGAGACTTTTGTTGCCTTTGTTTGGGGTTGCACATGAGTGCGCCTGTCCCCCCCTTCCCTGCTGTGTGTCCAAACATACAAACAAACACAGAGACACACACACACACACACACATACAATGCACTTGCAGAAAATACGCTTCCACGTTTCACTCCCATTTGAAGTTTTGGCCTTTTGTGTATTGGGCAAACAAAAGCGCAAAAGCGTTGACAGACAGCGGAACGCCAGAACAACAACAACAACAACAACAGCAATCCCGGTGAAGTAAACAAAGTAAAAGCCAGCTGGAGGAAATGCAGTTCCTTTTCCCCCGCTCCCTTGGCTGCTGGCCAGCCAGCGATAAGAACTCGGTCTCCCCTCCCATTCAGCCGTTTCCGGTCTCGCATTACCGATAGAAAATAAATTAATTTTCATAATAATTGGCCCCCACTTCCCCCACTGCCGCCATCCATTTAGCCGCATGGCCTGGAGCAACCCTTTTCGGAACTGGGCGCCAATAATAATAACATTGTTAACACAACGTGCGCATGTAATAAAATCGTTTATTGAATTGGCCATAAATTTTCGTTTCTACAACAGCCGCAAAGGCGCACAAAGTCAAAAAGTTGCAATCCACAGGGAAGCGGAGCGAAGGCGTTGCTGATGTATGTTCCATTGAGGGGGGTTTTTTTTTTTTATTATTCGGTGGTCTTTTGTGCAAAAGTTTAGAAAAAGCCTGAGAGCAGGATAGAAGGATAGATAGGGAGTTGTGGCAAGGAAGCCAGCCGGCGGACAAAATGATGAGCAGGAAGTTTTTAAATGGCTGCACTGGGTGAGTGTTTTTAGAATTACACAATATGAATAAAAAATACTAGAAAAACAATGATTTTTTGATAAATCAGTTTGGCCGTATATTATATGAATAATCGAATTATAAAGGCTTGAAACTGGTATAACATGAGCTGACAAAGCGGGCAACAACACAGGAACAATTGAACCTAGAAGATCTACGTGGTTTAAACAGTACAATTTGGGGAAAGAGGAAGATTGTAAAAACAAAAGAAAAAATTGGGTTTAAGGGACGGTGCCACATGCCACACAGCACGCGCAACAATGGACTTATTGAGAGGCGAGTTCGGTGAACATTTTATTTCACGTTCGGGACCGGTCAATTGGCCGCCTAGATCGTGCGATTTAACGCCCTTAGACTATTTTTGTGGGGCTATGTTAAAGCTCATGTCTATACAGACAAGCCCGCTTCAATTGACGCATTGGAAGACAACATTGAACATTTGAATTTTTCTACCAATATTATTAAAAGAATTGTTTAAGCTGCCGGTTTATACCCGTTACTATTATGTGAAGTTGATCCAAGCGGTGAAGACTATACGCCAAGTGCAGTGTGCGGCAATCGTTACGGGCACTTTTTGGATTGGTATCATCGACTAGGTAGAAAATTGAGTTGTATGAAGTCCCTGCTCGGGCGCCATTTGTAAGGTAGTTTCTCAGACTGAGGTCTGGCCAAGGCCACTTACAGCAAAATGTATAAGTACTCAATTCAGGTGGAGGTCTGTGTCACGTCGTGAATCTGCCTGTAGGAAAAGAAAACTCTGTGGGTAGAGGGCAAGGTATCTGTGGCCTGGGCCAATGGTTGACCAATCGCACCAATCGCAGCCGGAGCCGACGAGGCAAGAAAATACCTGACAGCGAACACGATGTGTATAAAAGACCCAAATGGGCACGGCAAATCCAAACGCAACGCATGCATTGCCTGATGGTGCCGAAACACCGTAGCCTCCGAGTCCGGATGATATAACCACATTGACAGCCAACATAGCTTTTACCGATAAAATCGATTTTCAAGATGTCGATTAAGAGCCTGATATTGAAGATGAAAAACCGAAACCGCTGACACAAAACGAAATGGACTACCTTGTGGCTGCATATAAAATATCACTTTCAGAGTACCGAAATAGCTTGACGGGGAGATCGTATGAAGCTGGCATATATGAGAGTGTTGTTTAGATTATTGTTTGAAATAATTTCGCTGAAGAAAGATTTGCCAAATTACCAGAAGTTTCTGCCAAAAAACATGAAAAAATTTTAGTTCAATTTCAGTTCATTAAATTTGTTAATGTAAGCTAATGGATTGGATAATTACAATTCATCAAACTATTCGTTTTGTGTACAAGAACCGAACCAACTTTGGGTTCAGGGGCGCTGGAAACGGGAAACAAAAAGAAACTTAGACCTTAGAACGAGAACGAGTTGTATTGGGGTTAGCTTTTGAAAATATGTATAAGACTTCAAATTAGAATATTTTGAACTTATTCTTCTAGCTGTGACTGTGACAGTCTTAAGTCAAGTACTTAGAAATCGAAAACATTGTGCTTGTACTTACTTGAAATCATTTTGGATTAAGAATCGATTAGGTCCGTGTTCCAAAAGAAAACTATCTAATCAATATACTTACCATAACCCATTCCCTTCCCTTAATGGCTACAACCTTCGATTCTCAATTCCCTGTCCCTGTCCCTGTCCACTTTCAATAAAATTCATACAAAATATGTTGCTGATAATTATCTAAATCACGTCGAACAGCTTTTGACTTGCCCTGCTTTTGTCAGGTGGCAACAAAGTGTTAAAACCCACACACGACACACCTGGCAAAATGATGTGTTTTTATGGGTTATGGGTTGAGGGTTGTGGGTTGAGGGTTGTGTGGGTTGATAGAAACACATGCACATGGCAGCGATTACGTAACGCGACAAGTGCCATCAATCATATTTAGTGGAGGAGCACGAAGGCAAAGATAAATGACTCTTCTTGTTGTTAGTGTCAAGCTTTTAACATTATTTCTTTCTAACTAGCCCCAGCAAACAAACCAAATAATAGCAAGTAATTACAGGGTAGGGAGAGACATGATGCAAACCATTTCTTAAGGGGGATTTGCCAGGCAGTGAAATTGAAATCCAAAGCGAGCAAAAAGAGGAAACTGTGCACTGAGCTCTGAGCTGCTGATTGCCTGGCACGCGTTGGAGAGAGCTCATCTTGATAGTGGTGCCGGATTAAGCAGCAAAACGCATAAACTGCCTAGGGAGAGAGAGAGAGAGGGTGGAAGAAAAAAGCAGAGAAAAAAAAATATAGTAAAAGCTGCAACTGAAGCAGTGGGATTACGAAAGGATTCGTTTCTAACGAGATTGACAACAAACCGCAATACCAATCCCAGGCTACCCATATGAGTGTGACCGAATGAGTGTGTGTGTGTGTGTGTGTGTGTGAGTATATCATTGGGTTCTGCGTTTTTATTTCTTCCTTTGATGCTATCTATGTACTGTGTGGATACGCTTTCGATGGAAAGAAGTTTGTTTATATTCAAAGGAAGAATAAGAAACCGTTTATTGGACGAACCATTCAAATTTAGTTCTTGAAACTATATTTTAAATTTTTTTAGAATCGCTATACCAGAACCATTAATTTAGATACCGAAAGATCGACAGTTTCCTAGTATTTTTATAGGAACCTTTTACCGAAACACAAGTTTCAGAACCGGAACGAGTACCAAAATACGATGCGGTTTGGTTTTCAAACTTCAAATTTCTCTCAAGCTAAGTTCATACAGTTTCCAGTGTTGGAAAACCTTCAACACAGTTGCTTGCTTTGCTTTTAACTTCCCGAGCTGGAAATAGTACCAAAACACAATTCCCTTTAATATCCGCATCTTTAAATTTCTTTTAATTGTTGAAAAAAAAAAAAAATTTAATTATTTTTTGCATCGTGTTTAAGTTCTCGTACCGGAGTCAGTATCAAAATACAATTCCAATTCCAATGATTAATATTCAGTTTTGGTCTTTTCCAGTGTTGAGAAACATTCTGCCTATAAATCACTTCAAATATAATTGAATCGTTGAAACCGAACGCCAGCACTGGAATAAAATTCGGGAAATTTTTATAAGGTTTCCGCAATTCAAATCTTCAAACTTCATTAACGAATTTCAGTTAGTGCCATTGCCAGTGTTGGTAAACTTTGATTTACCGGTACCAGCATCGATTTTACATTGACTAATTTCAAGATCATTCCATTTCCAATGTTGGTAAATGCAGCTGAAACACTTTAAACAGCTTCCGGCATCGATATAAAGTTATTTCTCTGAATAATTTCCAGTGTTGGTAAAAGTATTAGAAGAACTTGGCCTACGAAACACTTCAAAGAATTCCATGAAATGTTTTTAAGTTCTTGAACCGTAACCAATACCAAAATTCATCTTGCCAATTTCAAGTTTATTTCATTTGTAGTGTTGGTAAGCGCATCCAAACTTTGTTGGAAAGCATTTGGCACACGAAACACATTAAAGAGAACGTTTTTAACCGAAACCAGTACTGGCGAAATTCTGGGCTAAATTCAAGTTCATTCCATTTCCAGTGTTGGTAAGCGCATCTTAACTTTATGGGGAAATATTTTGCCCACAAACAAAGCTTCAAACAGTTTCTGGCTTCGATTTAAAGTTCTGAGGCCTAAACTAGTATCGAAATTTCTTTGACTTATTTCAAATTCATCACATTTCCAGTGTTGGTAAATGCATTTAAGCCAAGTTGATACGTCTTAGTCCAGGAAACGCTTCAAACAGTTTCAAAAAAGGTTTTTTAAGTTCTCGAACTAAATCCAGTACCTTAATTCATCTAGCTAAATTCAAGTTTATACCATTTCCAGTGTTGGCACTCGCATTAAAACTTCATGGGGAAACATTTTGCCTATAAACAAAACTTCAACCAGTCCCTAACTTCGAAATAAAGTAAAGCCGAAACTACTATCGAAATTCCAATGACTATTTTCAAATTCATTCCATTTCCAGTGTTGGTGAGTACATTTAAACTTCGTTGGGAAGTAATGCCGGGGTTATATTGCGTCACAGAGTGTGACACTGTGACACTGAAATGTGACACTCTGTGACGCAGTATAAACCCAGCATAAGTCTGTCTACTAAGCACTTCACACAGTTTCATGACAACGTCTTAAAGTTCCCGAACCGGAACTAGTACCAAAATTTCTTTAGCTTACTTCAAGTTCATTGCATTTTCATTGTTGGTAAGCGCATCTGAACTACATAAGGGAAACAATGACTACAAACAAAACATCAAACAGTTCCTGGCATCGACTTAAAGTTGTTAAGCAGAAACTAGTATCGAAATTCCATTGACTAATTTCAAATTCATTCCATTTCCTGTGTTGGTGGGTGCATTTAAGCTTCGTTGGGAAATACTTTGTCCACGAAACGCTTCAAACAGTTTCATTCAACGTCTTAAAGTTCCCGAACCGGAACTAGTACCGAAATTTCTCAAGCTAAATTCAAGTTCATTCCATTTCCAGTGCTGGCAAGCGCATCTGAACTTCATGGGGAAACAATGACTACAAGCAAAACATTAAACAGTTCTTGGCATCGATTTAAAGTTCTTATACCGAAAGAAGTATCGAAATTCCATTGACTAATTCTAAGTTCATTCCATTTGCAGTGTTGGTAAGAGCATTTAAGCTTCGTTGAAAGGTACTTTGTCCACAAAAAGCTTCAAACAGTTCCATTAAACGTTTTTAAGCTGTCGAACCGAAACAAGTACAGAGATCCCTCTAGCTAAATTCAAGTTCATTCCACTTCCAGTGTTGTTAAGCGCATTTAAACTATATTGGGAAACATTTTGTTTACAAAACACTTGAAAAAGTTCCTCGCATCGGTTAAAAGCCTTTGAACTTTTAGCAGTACCGCAATAACTTTGACTAATTTCAAATTCATTCCGTTTCCAGTGTTGGTAAATGTATCCAAACTTCATTGGGAACATTTGCCATCGATGTTAAGTTCTTAAGCCAAAACTAGTATCGAGATTTCTGGCAAGTTCATTCCATTTCCAGTGTTGGTAAGCGCATCTGAACTTCATGGGGAAACATTTTGCTTACAAAACACTTGAATTAAAAGTTTTTGAATTTTAAGCAGCACCGAAAATACTTTGAATAGTTTCAAGTTCATTCCGTTTCCAGTGTTGGTAAATGAAGCTAAACATTTTACCTAGAAATGCCTTCAAACCATTTCTGCCATCGATTTTAACTTCTTAAGCCAAAACTAGTATTGAAATTTCTTTCAATTTCATTCCATTTTCAGTGTTGGTTAGCGCATTAAAACTTCGTTAGTGAACATTTTACCAACAAAAAAATTTTCAAACAGTTATTTTCAACGTTTTTAAGTCCACTAACCGAAACT
The DNA here is from genome assembly GCA_018904265.1 of Lordiphosa collinella. NCBI lineage: Eukaryota > Metazoa > Arthropoda > Insecta > Diptera > Drosophilidae > Lordiphosa > Lordiphosa collinella. The sequence goes on from JAEIFV010000780.1 coordinate 107,234, forward strand.
AGTACCAAACTAGCTTTGACTAATTTTTAAGTTTATTCCATTTCCAGTGTTGGTAAGCGCAATTAAGTAAACATATTGCCCACAAAATACTTTATACACTTTCTTGCATGGTTTTAAAGCTACCGAAACCGGAACCACTTTAAATTCTATCGATTAATGTCAAGTTCCTGCCATTACCAGTGTTGCAAAGCGCATTCAAACTTCGTTTAAAAACATTTTCCCTACAAAACACTTCAAACAGTTGCTTGCATCGTTTTCTCATTCTGCAAACAAAGCAAGTTTTGCCTCATAAAACTAAAACGTAGGATTTAATTTTGCAAAATAAACACAAAAACCAAAAACCAAAAACAAAAAAAATGAGGAAAGAAAAAAAACCACACACACACACACACACGCAAATAGTAATAGAAAATGCTGGGCCAAAGCAGCAGCTGGTGGATGTGGATGTGGATGGATGGCTGGACGGAAGATATCTTCATGGGGCCAGCCATGAATTTTTTGTTTGAGATAAACAGAGAAAAACTGGCGAACACAAAATGTAAAAATGAAGCGAAATTCATTATTCATTTGCCAGGCAACAAAATAAAATAGAAAATGCAAATAATACAAAATACACGCCACACAGGGAAAGGGGGGGTTCAAAATCGTTTTTGAGTTTTGCTTTGCTTTGTCGTAGTTGTTGTTGTTGTTGTTTGGTAAAAAAGTTTTCTAATTAAAACAACAACTGACAACGCAAAATTGTCAACACACACACACACATAGACATAGATAGATATATTTGCCAACTACAAAATGCTTTGTTAGATAACTTCGGGCCTGCCCCTGGCGTTGCCAACGCTGCCGCGCCGCTGGCCCGCTTCTGGGTAGGAAGTGAAGGGACAGCTCTGGTTGTTAGCAGTTGTTAGATTAGTTTGACTTTTTTTTTTTTTTTGCATAGTCTCTGTGATATTTTCCAATTTCTGTTTTTTTTTTTTTTTTTTGCCAGTTGTCAAAATGTAAATGTGCTAACCAGAGAAACTGAGGAAAAGGGACGAAATTGTCAATTGATGATGACTCCCAAATTAAAGAAAAGGATCAAGCAATTGGGGAAATGCTAATTAGCAACTGCAAATCTAAAAAACATTTCTAATTAGCTGAGCTGAGATTTGGGGAGAAGGGAGAGAACTTATAAACCTGCAAAAATATGTAATCTAAGAGGAGGAGAAGAAGATTTTAAGTTCCCGAAAAGGTTGTCAATGACAAATTTACTTAAAACTGAGCGCTCTGTTGTTGTAGCTTTTGTGTGTTCGTACCACTTACTCATAAGCGATGTGTTCAGACAAGCTCACGTATAGATTTCTCAATGTTTTCGAAACATTTAAATTTAGGTTCATAGCTTCAAACTCCAAGTCTTTGGCCAAATAAAACAAATTCAACACAACCCCAAAATTTCATTTTACTTATTTATGAAATGTTGTTCAAAGAATTTTGAGAGTTAAGATGGAAAAAAAAAACTTTTTTGGGGGTTTGACCCGTCAGTCTCTATATGTAGCTACCAGAGAAAGCACATTAAGCCAGAACGCGTAAGCTTTATGCTTTGCACGAGTAACAATATGAACAAGCTCGTTTAAGGCCCCAGCATACGCCACCACATATTGCGTCAACATGGAACGTATGCCTAGTGTGACCAGAACTAACAAAAAAAATTATGCCGCTGCATCGCGTTGTCAGGTTCATGGCATCTTTAGATTAGCTGGTGGAGGGTCACACTGCTCAATCAGGTGTATTTTTTTTCGATGACAAGTGATTTACGCTTATGCTTCTGCCATGATAGTAATAGCTCTCCCGCAAAGCCTTTAAACCAGTTCGGCAATCAGCAACTGTCACATATTGGTACACATTTTAATCAATTTATCCAAAGTGTTCACGTATGTTACAGATCTTCTTTTTGAACAAGCATGGCCACTTCACTCCAAGCCTTGAGTCCGAATGCTTGGGGTGGGATAAATCCCAAGTGCCATCCCGGTCTCACCGCCAAAATCAGCGCAACCTTGTCTTCATGCGAAAACATTTCCAATCGGCTCTTTCGCTTTAGTAGAGTAGAGTAACAGCGCGTAACATCTGGTGGCAACAATATCGCACCAGCAGAGCAACGCAAAATAAGGCCCACAGCCTATTAACATTGAGTCCACCTATGAGATGTTAAGCTCTGTTTAGCGCTGTTAAGCGCAAAAGTACGATTTGACTCCAACGGGGGTAAACGTAAAGTGCAAGGAAATCGTTACGCCTGCTTCTTCTTCTCTCAATTTTTGTATGAAACTTCTTGTTACGTCGTCTGTCCGTCTGCAATCAAGCCGGCTGCCCGCTTCTGCAAGAGTCATAACAAGCCAATCGCCAGCCATGGGAAAGCCTTTTCGATCTGCACTCTGACTTACTCGCACTCCCATCAAAATTTACTCTTACTCTCTCTTACTCGCCTTGTTGACAGCGAGCTTAAAGCAAGCAACATTCTTACACACTCTTGTTTTGTTTGACTTTATTATACCCTTGCAGAGGGTATTATAAAATTGTGCGGATGTTTGTAACGCATAGAAGGAAGCATCTCCGACCACATAACGTATATATATTCTTGATCAGCATGACGAGCTGAGTTGATTTAGCCCTGTCCGTCTGTCCGTCCGTCCGTCTGTCCGTCCGTCTTTTTCTATTCTATCTCGTCCGTCAGTTTTAAAGTTATCCTCACCGAATTTTGCACGAAGTCTTTTGGTACAAATACGCTGCACATTTGTCGGAACCGGCCGGATCGGATGACTATAGCATATAACTACCATAGGAACAATCGGTTGAAAAACTAGTCTTAAAGAGAAAAACTTTTTTGTTTTTAATGGAAACGCCTCCAAAGTACGTATTTCTTAGTTTAATATCCTTTCCCGGATTTTACCAAGTTTTGTTGTTTGTTTTTTGGTTTGTTTTTTCCTTTGTTTGTTTGTCCGTCTATCTGTCCGTCTGTCTATCCGTCTGTCTGTCCGTCTGTCTGTCCGTCTGTCTGTCCGTCTGTCTGTCTGTCTGTCTGTCTGTCCGTCTGTCTGTCCGTCTTTCTGTCTGTCGTCCGTCTGTCTGTATGAACTAACAGATCTCAGAGATGGTAAGCAGAGCTCGTAAATAACAATTGATCGTTTTTCCCTTTGCGGTCTGCTCAATAACAAAACCGAAAAAATCCATGCACGCTTGATCCCGTACTGAGCAGAACACTTCGTTTTTCTTTGTTTTTGTTTTCAGTTCACTGTTCTCAGTTGAGCGTTGCTTGTTTTGCTCTTTCAATAACAATTTATAGACAGCGAACCGACTGATCGCTCGCACATTAAGAGTCAGTAGATGAGCAAAAAGCCGAAAGACTCACCTCAAAGGGTCTTTTTTTCATTTATTTGTTTCATGTGTGTGTGTGGCTTGTGTGTGTCGCAAGCCCAAACAGACACCTCACTCACACATACACACACACAAACGCAAATGACTTTTATCTTCTTCGCTCGCGACGATCTGCTCAGTCAATGAGCAGAGCAAAATGTAAACAAATCCATTGGTTTTTCGTTGAGCACTGAGCGATTCGTTCATGAGCCGATGTGAACGGTTCATCTCTGACTTTTTGCTCAAAGGGTCCGTGAATAACTATTATTTTTGGACAACGAAAAACGGTCAATTGTTATTTGCTAGCTCTGATGGTAAGTGATAGAGGCTTGACATGGTTGGGTCAATTTTTGACACGTCCCCTCCCGCCCCCGCAATATCGAAAAAACGTCATATCTACCACAGTTTTATAGATAGAAGGTTCGTTCCTTCTGGACATATGTAGTAATCAAGATTAGAAAGCGATCCGCCAAATCGTAAGGATCGGATGAACGATACTCAAGTTATGAACATAACAAAGCTCGCTGCAGCAAAATACATGCTCAGCATTCAATTTCGTTGGTACAGAGTATACTATAGTCGGGCCCTACCGACTTTCTTACTTGTTTTTTGATAAATTAGTCCAATTCGGGTTCAAAAAACGAACGAGTTTGCAGCCTTGGTGAAAGCCAAACAATTTTATTTTGTATTTAAATGGGCACGTCATGGCCGATTGGGTTTAATAAAAATTACTCATACGACATGTTCACCAAATCAATTATTTTTCAAGAACATCTTTAGTACATTTCAATTTTTGTCATCTTTTGAAATTCATAACGTAGTTTTCTATAGTTTTCTACATAGTTTCTAAATCATTGCCGACTATTTTTAAATAAAAATAGGCAACACTGCGTATGAATGATTAAAAAACAACAACGAATCATACCAACTTGCTCAGCTGGACATCTGTGTTCTTCGCCATTCGATCGTTTACCAACGACCACAGACAACCGGCCACAACCTCGAGACGCTCTTTGTTCAGCATTTGCTGCCAGCCTGAGAACTCTTACAAGTTCTCGAACTCAGCAAAAAAGCCGTCACCGAGGCATCATCGCTTCTGGTTCAGTCTTGTCTACTACGCACACGTCTGGGAACCTGAACAACAAAGTCCAAAGACCAAATCTATACGAAGTCCTCGACGAGAGGCAACCTCAACCGAGGTACAACTAAGTCCTCAACCGAGGCAATACCAAGCTCTCAACGAGAGGAAACTTCCAACTGAACTGAGCTTACTCAACCAATGCACCTCAACGAGAGGCAACATCATTCACACTCGAAGCAACCATCAACGAGAAAACCATCGACGCGACTGAACTTTAAATTCATTAAATTGCGCCATTTTTTTGCAATTACCTTTTCAAATTGGTTACTTACTTCTCTCTCTTAATGACCCACAGGACCAACAACCAGAGGTGAGTTGCGTGGCGCGTCTGTTAAGTTATATTTTAAAATTAAACTCGAATCGTTTAACTATATGCTCTCTCTCTCTTGGCTATCACTCAAATACATTAAATTGCTCCTCTGAGAACAGACGACATACGCGTATTTATTCAGGGGGGGGGGGTTTGGAAATGTTAATGCCAACATCGTAATCTTCTTATCGCTAGATGGCGCTATACAGCTCACGCCCACAGCTAAACATTTATTTTGCTAATAATTTATTTATATGCCCTGTCAATATCCATGTAGTATTGTAAATACCAACCCCCACCCCCGCCGCAAGCGTTCAATTTGCTGAAATAAGCAGGAAAAACAAAATAAGAAGAGAGAGAAAAAAAAACGGCGACTAGAGCATGTTACGAGGTTCAGCTATGGCGAATTGATTTGCTTTATGGACGTCAACGCTCCGCCGTCTTGAGACGCGATTATTATGCACCCTCCTCGACACGAAGTCGTCGCCCTGCATTGAACTCACTGACTCATATCATTATGGCCCGCATGTCCTGCGGCGCCACGCGTCTTCTTCTCGCCAGCTCCTTGGTCGCTTTGCACATGAATGGGCACGGGGAAGGACCGAAACATGGCATAAGCATTCAAATGGAGATGAGTTCGCCTACCTGTGTGCCGCCATTCCGTTTATTCTTTTATATATATTTTTTTTTTGTGAGTGTTTTCTTTTCCATATTTGCCTCATTGATTAATGCGTAAAGGTGATTTGTTTGTTGTCCTTAGCGATTTTTAAATATTTGAGGGAAGATTTTAAAGGAAATGTTGGTTGGTTGGTATAGAAATCATAACTTTAAAGTGAGTTGAGGAAGAAAGTTATTTGTCAAACAAAAAACAAACACAGGAGAGCGATGAAGCTAAGCCAGTTTGGTGATGGGTTTCTTATTTCTCAGGGTTTTGCAACAAATTCAACTTATTCTATGCCGCTCACGTTAGCCAGCAGCTTACAAATTAATCCCTAGAAATATACAAAATATATAAATAAAACATAGGTTTTGTAAAGCTGAGAGATGTTCCGCAGAGGTCCGCAGAGCTTGGAACATTGTGGAGCCGATACACATCACTTAGGCAGTTCCCCTTTGGATATACAGACTGTCGATTCGCTTAACCAGACAGATCCCCCTTCCTCCGTCTGCCTCGAGCTCAGCTCAGGTGTCTTAAGAGGCAACGTTTTTCCATAGACGAGCAGGTAGAGTACTCTTACCCCCTGGTTCAGCCACTCGCAGACGGCCACACAGCGCAATAGCGGACCACATAGCGATTGACCCCAGCCGGGATAAAACTGCGCCAAATCACAGGCCTGTTGCAGATGCTTCTGTAATCCGAGGCCTTCAACCACAACCCGGCCTTCGCCAGCGATTAGCGAATACAACTGGTTCAAATGGCCGCTGTAGTAGCAAAAGCGATTGCCTGGCGGCTTTGCTGTCGCTATGCGGAAAACCCATTGCGGCGGTTCTTTCGGTCGTTGGAGCAATTGGCGCCAGAGCAGCCGCACCTCATGCTCCTCCAGACGTCTGAGTTCGGGTGTCTTGCTCTCCAGCAGCAGCCAATAAAGCAGGGCCAAGTGCTGCAAGAACTGGCGATTGATCCTTAGATTGGCCTGTAGATCACCTCGCAGGCTGATCAAATTTGGCATACTGGCCACCGCCTCGCTCAACGCATCAATAGAATTCTGCCGGGCTAAGAAATAGGCTGGCGGCGGATAAGGACGTACTAGCTCTCGGGAGCGCTGGCTAACGGCAGCAGCCACAAATAGCGCATATTTTACATCCGAACCTATTAAGTTCTTTTGCAGCAACTCGCTTAGCTGGTGGCTGTAGCTGCTGCAAAAACAAAAATCACTCAAGCTTCCCTTGGTGGAGCATAGCTCACGGTTGATTCCGGCAGTCAGCGCTTTTGCACTTGCAATGCGTTTTGTTTTTTCCTGCTGCTTCAGATCGTCCTTCTCCTTCGGGTTGGTTGGGTACATGGTTGTATTGTCTGGATTGGGTTCACAAATGTAAGAATTAATATTCTTTGTTGGAGTATTTGTTATTTGTTTTTGTTGGAATAATGTGATTGAGTAAAACGGTATATTATGTGAGTGTGGAGAGTAGGTAGCTTTCTATAGCTGTCTAGTTTGCTGACGAACTAAATTTCTAGGTGAACTAAGAGCTAGGTCAATATGAAACTCCTTTACTAAACTAAGCCGGGATGCAAGCCAACCAAACTGCACCGAAACCGCTAATTTATATTCTTAAGCCGTACCCCAAACCAAAAATTTTTTTTTTTTTTTTGTTTTAAAACTTTAACCCCAAAAAATTTTTTTTTTTTTTTTTTTTTTTAAAAATTTTTTTTTTATTTTTTTTTATTTATTATTTTTTCGTTTTTTTTTTTTTAATTTTTTTTTTTTTTTTTTTTTTTTTTTTTTTTTTTTTTTTTTTAAAAAAAATTTTTTTTTTTTCCCAAGCAACTGAATTTATGGGGCTTCTCTTTTAAACCCTCGTATTTTGACCTAAGCGTTAGTTTTCTCCGTTTACGCCTTTGAATTGTCCGATCTTTAAAACTGTTTAAAATTTTTGATTTTTTTTTTTTTTCCAAAAATTTACTTCATTAGTGTTTATCCGAAACCACGTTTTTCGAACTGGCGGCCAGATATCTCCAGTTCAACTGAACCGATTTTCATGAAACAAAGTGGAATCGACGCAGAATTGTCACCATTCTCGGCTGAACCTCGACCAAAATTTTAAAAAGTTTTTTACAATTTTTTTACCTAACTAAAAAAAATCCCGAAATGAAATTTTTTTGGCCGTCATTTTGTCAAAAAATCACAAAATTAAGTTTGAGGTTCACCGAGATTACTATTGATTATCCCCGTTTTTTCTTTCGACGCTCGGACCCGCGGGCCGTGACACCTTTTTTCACCACCAACTTTGAAGTCTCATTACTTTTGAACAGCCCTCGTATCAGGCAAAAAATTTTTTTATTTACTTTGAACCTTTTGTAAAACAATTAATAAAAAGTTTTCAATTATTCTTTGCGTTTTCAAATAAGAATTTTTTTAAAAAGGGTCCAAAAACGGGTTTTGAATGAGAAGACCCACTTAATTTTCTGTCACCTGTCAATGGCAACTTTCTTTAGATTGATGAGTAAGTGTGACTATGTGTAAGTCTGATCATGGGAGGGTTGATTGTGATGATATAAAATATATGTAAAATATGTGGCCGGGTGGAACATCTAATCGAAAAGTCTTTTCTTTGAATAAACTTAACACCCGGTCACCCCTCTCTGCTGTTGGCGCCAGCTTTGTAATAATTTGTTAAACTGTAAGTCCTTTTCTCTTACGCACAAGCCAAGAGATTGAGAGAAGCTCGGCTTTGGCCCTTTGGGGCTGTATTGGTTCTTTCAAGTGTGTGGGGGGCTGCTAGGGTATTTGTATGTTAGGAAGTTCTCTAGGGAAAATCTTCTTGGGGCGTCGTCTTACTCTGCTTCCAAATTTCTTCGTCTACGCAACAGCCGTCTGGCAAGAGTGTTGAGGTGACTTCTCAATCTCTCCACGTATTTGCCTGCCTGTGTGTTTATAACGTCTCGAACTTCGTGAGATCGCTCTCCAAATGTCTTGTACACATATACCAGGGCGCTCCCGATAGTTTGCGCAGACACCTGGATTGGAGGACACGAATCTTTGTCAGACGAGACTTTGCAGCTTTTCCATACCTTGGATCCCATATCTCTAAGCTGGTGCTATAATTGCCTTGTAAATATGCACTTTGTTACGGAGTGAGAGTTTATTCCTACTGGAGAGCAGCCATCCCAGTTTCTTCACTCTGCCGTAAAGTGATCTTACTAGCGCGTTGATATGGGTTCCGAATGTAAGGCGCTTGTCCAGATATACTTCCAAGTATTTATGTCCAGGCAAGTGCCGTAATAGCTGCTCATTGAGAAAGACGCCAGGGCACTCATCGCGACGAAGTGTATATGTTACACTGGCACATTTAACCAGGTTTAGCCCAATGTTCCATCGCTTAGCCCATCTGCTGAAGTGATACAAATATTGAACGACATCGGTGGCATTATAGATGCATGGGTCTCTCGCCATAAAAGCAGTATCGTCAGCAAATGTTGCAGTGAGTAAGTCTTGGGGGTCTTCAATGGGTATTGTTTCTCCTGCAGGCATGTCATAAGTGTATAGAGAGTATAGGGTTGGTCCGAGGACACTTCCTTGTGGCACACCAGCGCTTATTAACCTCACACTGGATACTGCTCCTTCCAAGATTACTGAGAAGGTCCGGTCTGTGAGGAAGCTTTTCACAAGAGAGTAAAGCTTTTACCTTGTAGAGCAATCCGTCATGACACACTCTATCAAAAGCCTGTTTAATGTCAAGGTAAACGGCAACCACGTATTCATTCGCCTGAAATCCGTCGAGAATAAAGTTAGTCACCCTATTCAGCTGCTCAGGGGTCCCATGTGACTTTCTAAACCCGAACTGAAAGGGAGGTATCCTGCCACACACCCCATCGATTGCCATAATTCGGGCTAGTAGGCACCTCTCGAAAATTTTCGATATTGTGGATTGGACGGTATGACTCAACCTCCGACGGGCTTTTGCCAGCTTTATGGATGAAAACGATTTGAAAAGCCTTGTATTTCCACACAATTTTCTTTCCTTTAGGAAAGTGCCTCAGTCTACTATGATGCGCGTTAAAGAAAACTTTTAAGACCAGACCAGAAGAGCAACGTTTTTACTGGGGGGGCAACGCCCATTCCTTTTTATATACTTTAAAATAAAATCATGCTATACGCAACCGTATAAGATGGGCGAATTTGAATAGAACCCTTTTGTTCCTTCAATGCCATGCCTCCAAATGTCGCTTAACTGTGGCTTATTTCCATGATTTCTTCAAGTATATAGAACCTCCTCCAATTTTAATTGGTGGAACTGGGGCGTTAGCAGCGTATGTCTCCCTACATGTCTCCTGCGGCTTACTGAAATGGTTTCAAATGGCTTAAATCTGTCCTCTAAATTTTCCGTAAATGCTTCCGCCCTTTCCTGTTTAGATTTCGCCCAAGTACCGTCCGCTTTGCGGATTGGGAGTTTAGTGGCAGCCAGCTTCTTGTACCTGCTGGTGAGAGACCAGAGTGCATAATTAGTACTGGCATCAGTGGTAATGCCTTCTACGAAGCGGTCTGTGGCATCCTGTCTGAACCTCGCGAGAAGCTTTTTAACTCTGTTAGCCACTCTTTTGTATACCCTATCCACATTGGGGTCTCTTATGCGAGTATACTGCCTCCTCAGTCTTCTTTTGATGAACAGTAGAGCATCGAGGGCAGGCGGAAGGCAAGAGTGTGGTCTGCGATCCTAAGGGGTTTCCTTTGCCGCATGCACCTTATTCACGAAAATTGTGTGCATCCTTAAGAAGGGTTATCTCGAGGTTGAGGTCCAAGGTTCTTTCCAGGTCCTTCCTGAAAAGTGGCAGCTCAGTGTCGGTATTAATCCCTGTATCAAAGGTATCATTACATTCATTGACTGTGGGGCGTTACGAAGTACGACGGGCCATCTAGTTTAAAATTAAAATGCTCAGTCTACGAATTTGTTAAAATTTTAACGCAAGCAATTTCTAAGAATGTTGACCTAAGACAAGATTATTAGATAAAAGCCCTGTATGCTAGGAATATATTGCTTGAAAAGCAAATTTAGGTATTAAAATACAATTTCCTTAAGATCAAGGAAAATCAATGTTCTGAGTGTAGATTTGGGGTGTGCGTAGATAATCAGTCAGTAGATTTGATAACAAGTTCCCGTTTTCGGAACAAGCTTTTATACGCGTATTAAAACTGTTGCTCTACTTCTTGACTAATGATCTTTGACTAAGTATAAATGGGATCTGTTTACTTTACTCTACTTCGTTAAGCTGTCAACATTTAAGTTAATATTTGTAAGACGCGGCGCTATCATTAATTTCATAGCCAAAAGTCAAAGTTTGAAATTGAAATTTCAGTTGGCCAGATACTTAATTATGCTGTCGTTCGAGTGACAGCCAAAAAAAAAACAAGGCAACTTAAAGTATTGATCAGCGGGGGCCAAAATGGCTGCACTAGCGCCCTCTATGGGCATTTTAAGGCAATTACCAGCGATTAAAGAGAGAGGCAAAAACTTTGCCCTAGACTCGGCTGGGTCGGAGTAGCACAGCCAGCCAGCTGGCACGATAAACGTAATCAAATTTAATTTCAACAAATTGCTTTTGAATTACGCGACCTTCGACGCTGGCGCCGCTGAAGCGCAAAAGAGTTGAAAATTGTTGTTAAAATAATAATAACTTTTGTGGAGGAGAACAATTGCCATTTGGCACAATAACAACAGCAATTTGCGCGTAAAATGATGGAAAACAAACCAGAAAGAAGGAGCAGACACTAATAAACAAATTAGTTTTGATTGAAGGAAATTAAAAGGAAAGTTTTTTCTGAATGGAAAATGGTGGAAAATGATTGATGATTCATGGCAAGTAATTGCAATTTAAGTACTTTAGACTTGGGACATTATCCTTGCACACACACACACACACACTCGCAGAGTGTTTAAATGTTTTGCTAACAAGAAGAATTTTTGTGGTAGTTTTTGGGGAGCAACACAAAGGGAGATCCAGGGGTGGCCACAAACCACCAAAAATTTTGTGATGTGGGTGTGTGTGTGTGTGTGTGTGTGCAGCCAACTTCCCCCCAAAGCTAACTAAACATTAGCACTGCTCTCCCCCCGTCCCTGCGGCTAAAACTTTTGCTTCTCAATATTTGAAAACCCAACAAAATGTTTGCAACAAATTCGGTAAAAAGTGCAAAAATTCAAAATGAAATGTTTGAGGTTTGCCAAAAATATTTTCCACATTTTTGTGTGTAAATAGTGAAAAATTGTACACAAAAGTAAACCCCCCTCCCCATTCTCCGTGTGTGTTTGTGTGTGTGTGCTCTTTATTAAAATGTCAAGCCATTAAGTGAGCCCTTCCCCCACCCCATTCCTCATAGGCCATTAAGTGCCGAAACAAAAGCTGTTGGCAACATCTTAAAAGCTACTTTTAACCACAATTATGTAAATATTAACACAAACGCCACATAAGACAAAAGCCAAACATGAAGTGGAAACGCAAAAAGGTGCATCAAATCACCTGCCCGTTGACATTTGCCACCCACTGCCAGGCAGACATACAGACATACAGACAGTGGCCAAATCCCAGAGAAAACAACAAACCGGGTGACAACACATAAAGCCAGCAAATGTCTGAAGTGTCGACAACATAACCATTAGCATCTGTACGAAAGTCAGGTGTACTCACACACACTCACACACACACATAATCCCCCCAGGCTTTCACCGTGTGTTAATAAGCAAAAAAGACTTTGGACTGAGGCATCCATTATTATTGAAAACTGTTAGACATGACAGCAGGTCACGTTTTGTCAGGCCCACAGCAGTCAGTCAGTCAGTCAGACAGTCAGCCAGCCAGACAGACAGTCGGTCTGTGAAATGAGCAAAAGAAATGCAAAATGCACAAAGGGGCTGCTGCTGAAAGGGGTGGGCCAAAAGACACACAGACGACAATCCGTTTTCATGGCTGATTTAACAAAGTTTGAGAAGCTGAAAATACCATTGAGTGGGAGTGGGAGTAAGGGGGTTACGGCTACAGAGAAGCACCGACAAACAGCCAAAAGAGCACGGGAGATCTGGTGGAAGGGACTAGCAAATGCAGCCAAAAAACATGGCGACTAAATTTTTTTTTTTAAAGACTAGCAAATGCACTCTGCCCAAAAAAAACCAGTGCGGTTTGCGCCAATTACCGAGGATCATTAGTCGTCGCTTCCCATCGCATATAAGGTTCTATCATGCATCTATGTGAACGTCTAAAGCCGAAAATAAGTGAACTGATTGAACCTTATCAGTGTGGCTTCACATCCACCACGGACCAGATATTCAAATTGCGACAAATCCTGAGAAGACCCAAGAGAGAAAGATCGACACTCACCACCTTTTGTTGACTACAAAGCCGCCTTTGACACGCCGATAAGGTCAAAGTTCTTTGAAGCCCTGTCCACCTTTGGTATTCCAGCAAAGTACGTTCGACTTCATGATGACGTTGAGAAGCACACAAAGCTCCGTCAAAATAGGGAAAAGACCGCTCCGAGCCTTTCGATACCAAAAGAGGTTTTAGGCAGGGTGATACCTTATCGTGCGACTTCTTTAATCTGCTGATGGAGTACATACGCGCCAGTGCCCAAATGCTAAAGAACGGGCACCATCTTTACCAGAGATAACATGCTACTTGCATATGCCGATGATATTATATCATCGGCAAAAGCAAAATCTGTGGTACAGGCGTTCTCAGAGATAGAGAAGCAGTCAAAACTAATGGGCTTAGCGGTAAATGAGGATAAGACGAAGTACCTACAATCAACGCGCAGTGAGTCTACGCTTGGACAATCTGTTGCAATGGGAGACTACAACTTCAAGGTTGTTAAGGAATTTGTCTACCTCCGGAACGACGATAACCAGCGACAACAACACCAGTCTGAAAATCCGTAGAAGAATTACTCTTGCAAACCGATGTTACTACGGGCTCAGTAAGGAGTTCAAGAGCAGAGCCTCTCTCGGAAAACGAAAATTGCGCTATACAAGTCGCTTATCATCCCAGTCCTCTAACGGCGCAGAAGCATGGACAATGACATCAAAGGATGAGGCGGCAATTGGCGTGTTCGAGAAAGTTCTTCGGAGGATTTATGGACCTCTAAACGTTGGCAGCGAATTTCGCATCCGAATGAATCGCGAACTCATGAGCTCTATGGGGACACTGACCTAGTCAAGCGCATAAAATAACAGCGGCTGCGCTGGATAGGACATGTTACTCGTATGGATGATAACGCTCCAGCAAACGGGTGTACAATCGGCATGCGAGCGAGTTGGGAGGCATTCCCCGCAGGGTCGACCAGAAGGGGAGATCGCGCGACCAGGTGCAGGAGAGATATTGCGAAGCTGGGAGTGTCCCTCCTGGTGGAATGTCGCTCGGGACAGAGGCGAGTGGCGGGCATTAGTGGCAGCGGCCTGACACGTGGAAAGTTGTGAGGGCCAAAGAAGAAAGAAGAAGATTGCAGATAGCACTAACATTAGTTGTGTGAAGAAACTCGAACGCAGTTTGCAAATTTTTGAATTTTTATTAAAGTAAAAAAACCTACCATATTCTGTCACATAACGTAATTCCCCTTTTGTTTCCCGTATCTTGGTACCTGCTCTTTCTACAACTCGCATTCAAAAACCAATATGGACAAATTTATTTTAAAATTTTTCTTTGTTTTTTCTTTATAAATTCGTACGACTGTCGTGCGTGCTGTGGAAATGCCCATATATTTGTTTTCAATTTATTTGGCGACCTTTCTAATGTTTAATTAGTATGAGTTTTTATCGCCTAGGTCAGAGTTTTTTATAATTTTTTTTTATTTTTAGTTGTTTTTTTCGATGCCCATCTCTAGCTGGCAAATCAAAGGTTTTTTTGTCTGCGGCGCGTGCCAATCCTTTCTCTCTCCCTCCCTCTCTCTCCTAATTATACTCTGTACCAAAGGTACATAGAGTATAATAAGTTGCTCTGCAAAAATTATTTAACTGCACACCTAAATTTCATAAGTATTTAAGCAACTCAAGTCGTTAACTCTTGGTTTTATTTTTCTTGACCTTACATTGCAATGGCGCCTATTAATGGTGTTCCTGGGCCCTCGACCGATTTTTATGAATAGTCAAGAGGAGCAAATGAGCTAGGTAGCGCTATGTAATAATTAATTGGACAGGTTTGACAGACTTTGTTCTTGTTTTTATATATGTATAGATTTGTCGCAAATTGTTTGGGCACCACTTTGAACGCTCTCGTTTTCGAGAACCATTGAACGTATCCCGATCCAACCTTAACTGCTATTTGGGCCAGAATGACATTTTTGCCGTTGTTTGCAATCATGGAATGAGCTAGCTCGCGAAAATCGTCTTGTCGAAATTGGCGTGCAACGCGGATTTTTTCCACCAAAAACCAGAATCTTTGGTATTCGAATGGGTTAGTTGACGCCTTAATTTCTGTATTCTTACGTTAGACGGAAAAATTGTGTAAGTTGTGATCAAGACATCAGTCGTGATTCGACATTTTTTCGGGACTTTCCGAATATCAACAGACACCAACCCAGAGATAGAGAGTATTGAATCCAAAATAAAAACAAAACGAAACTCCCTCAACGACATTGATAAAATGCGAAATTGACAAAAGCAAGCAGAAATTGAGGCACACACAACAAAATGGAAAATTCATAGGAACTTCCTTTCACTTGTTGACAAAAATGGCGAATTATTTCATTGCAATTTTATATATAGAATAAAAATCTGAAAGATGATGAAGCGGAAGAAGAATGGCAAGCATTAAGAGCCAGGAATAGAAACCAAAAATCACATTAAGCCAGCAAACCAGGAACCAGGAACAGGGCACAACACATACTACATCCCGTCGCTCTCTGCCGCTCTCAATCCCAATCCCAATCCAAAATCAAAAATTTGAATTTCGATCACGTCTTCAATTACGTCGAATCGACGTGCATATAAATCAACTGTGAAGCAGGCCCAGGCATTGGAAGAGCAGGGGATGGGATGGGGGGGGGAGGAGGCCAGTCAGTCAAATGTGGTTTTGTTGTTGTACCCCTTCGGCACACCCCGCTCCCGCCCGCTTGCCTTACCCGGTTGTTGCGTTGAGTTTTGTAAATCAAGTGGAAATGCCACGCAAAAAAAAAGAGAAAAAAAATAGGAAAACAGGGACAGGAACAGGATGATGATGATGATGATGGTTGGTTAGGTGGGCAAAAGCACAACCCAGTCAAGTGCCGAGAGTGAGTGGTGTGTGTGTGTGTGTGTGTGCTTAGTGGGTGGGTGCACTCATGCAAAGTGCAGTTGACATGCGGAAATTGTAGGTAGCGCAGCAGCAGCCCCTCCCTCCATTCTTCTAGCCTGTCAAGTGGGTTGAAGTGTGCGTGGAGTGGGCGTGTGGGCGTGTCTCTCAAGGTTAGCATTTCGTGCACAATTCTAAATATATAACAAAAGTTGAAGCTTGAGCAGTTTTGAAAGTGATAAACTCAATTCAGATTCAAGTCGAGTGCTTAAAAATTCAAATTTCTGACCCCCCCAGCTCCTGAAACACCCAAACACACACCCGGCAATGACAGCATGTCCTGTTGTTGTTGATGTTTGTCGGGAATTTGATTTGATTTCAAGCAGCAGGAACAGCTACGACGGGGGCAACGAAGTTGTCCTCGTCAATGTTGACACTTCTTCTTCTCATCAACCAACCAACCATTTCACATAACCCTCCTCAGCAGCAACAACTACTCTAATATATATGTTATGCCACTGGCATTAGGGTGAGGCAACACTATATAAGAACTGAAAGTTTGCTATTCTTAAGCCTAAACTTACTCGGCTTCATTTAATCGGAACATTTTTTGACACATTCACTTAGGTTGACTATAAACTTACTGGCTTAAGCTGCTCGATGAATCTATGGGAGTTCATCTATAAAAATATAACTAAACCTTTGGAAAAACTCTACTTGAAGCAACTTGAGAAACTGATAAACAATTTCCAAACTTGGTTTTCCCAGGTGCAGATTTCGCATTGTTGGTAAATCATAGGCCAATGGTCTTAGAGTGAGTGACCCACTATGCACCGAAATGGCAGGTTTAACTTAAAACACGGTACCCAGAGCCAACCCTGTAGTTCAGCTGCACCGGTGCGGCATTAACGAATCCCCTAGCTCTTCGTAGTGAGCACTCGCCACCAGACCAACCACCAGCCAAGTATTTGCCCAACGAATTTTGTATGGGAATGTACGGAAAACTTACTGATCGATACAACCCTGCATTACCAGTCGTTAGTGTGGTGATGGGTGCTAGTACTATACTAGCGCTTTCATGCATTACCAGTCGTTAACGGCGTGACTGACGCTCAGTGATGCATCAGGTCGTTAGGCCCATGATGCAATAACTATAAGGTGGTCCCGTCATGAGAGCTGCTCTCTCGATTACTCCCTTATTGTCATAACTTGACAGGCAGTCAACAGAGTAGGTTCGAATCGGACGAAATTTTGTGTTTGTTGCTTTAACCCTTAAGTGAGGAGAAAAAAATGTCCTTTTGCAATTATTGTCGTGAGATGATTAAAACTGAGGGAGTGAATTTTATTCATGTTCCCAAAGATGGACACAAAAGAAAACTGTGGAAAGAATCCTTAGGATGTAGTTTTGGTCCAAATGGAAAAATCTGCCACACACAACCAACAAAGGCCAGATGTCGAAGAGAAGACGCCTAATGCCAGATGCAATACATGAAGAAATGGATTTGGTAGACAGGCTTTGTGTTTTGGATTTTGACGAGATGAAGGTGGCTGCTTCTTATGAATACGACAGTTCTGCAGATACTGTTAAAACCCCCATACCATATGCCCAACTGGCTATTGTTCGGGGCATTAAAAATCGTGAAAACAACCGGTGTTTTTTGACTACAACTCGGGGAATGGACGTGGTTTTTTTTTTATTTAGACCTTTTTTATTTTAGTTTAATTTATTTTGAATTAATAGTGATGACTGTTTTATAAGTGGAATTGGCGAAGCAACGTTTATCGGTGATACAAAATTGTTCTTAGAAGGCCGAGAAGATGTGAACGACGCCCGAGCACTTCAACAACAGACGAAAAAATTAATGAAGTGGAGAAAATGGTATTGGCCAATCGTCGAATCACCGTTAGAGAAGTTGCTGAGGACCTAAACATATCGATTGGCTCGTGCCATTCGATTTTTATCAATGATTTGGGCATGAGACGGGTCGCCGCGAAATTCGTACCAAAATTGCTCAATTGCGACCAAAAACATGAACATTGCTAATGAGATGTTAAACTCTGTCCGCGACGACCCAAATTTGCTCCAGAGGGTCATAACTGGTGACGAATCGTGGGTTTATGGTTATGACGTGGAAACCAAAGCTCAATCATCTCAATGGAAGCTGCCGCACGAACCAAGACCGAAAAAAGCGCGCCAAGTTCGGTCGAATGTGAAAGTTTTGCTGACAGTTTTCTTCGATTGCAGGGGCGTGGTGCATCATGAGTTCTTGCCACAGGGAAGAACGGTCAATAAGGAATATTACCTGCAAGTTAATAAGCAATCCGCCAGAAACGCCCGGATTTGTGGAAGAACAAAAATTGGCTTTTGCACCACGATAACGCCCCTGCTCACACATCGTTGCTTGTGCGCGACTTTTTGGCCAAAAACAACACACTAATGATGCCGCAGCCACCGTATTCCCCAGATCTGGCCCCCTGTGACTTTTTCTTGTTCCCTAAACTGAAGAGGCCCATGAAAGGACGACGTTACGCTACGCTTGACGAGATAAAGACGGCATCGAAGGAGGAGCTGAACAAGATAAAAAAAAATGATTTTTTGAAGTGCTTCGAAGATTGGAAAAACCGTTGGCACAAGTGTATAATATCTCATGGGGATTACTTTGAAGGGGACAAAATAGATATTCATGAATAAATAAATAATTTTTGAAAAAACACAAAATTCGCGATACTTTTTAGAACACACCTCGTATACGTCCTGCAGGTATGCAGCGCTTGGCTGCTTTGCTGGCGATATCCCTAAAACATCGTGTGGGGGGAGATTGTAGAGCGAACTCAGCTTCAGTGCTGGACTCAAATCGCTCCCAATTCGACTTACCAAAATTCACAAAGGTGCGGTTTTTGGAAGTGACGAAATCCGCATCCTTTGTGATTTTGATAGTGATGGAGATGTGGTCTGAGCCCAGGGCAATATCGGCGTGCCAATGGTGTTAGCAATCATGGCAGGGCTCGCTATAGTGAGATCCGGTGAGCCGGTGGCATGGTCCTCATTTAGTGTGCAGAAATCAGAGGCGTCAATCTGTTCTTCTAACAGTTCACCTCTTGAGTCACATCCCAGAGCCGAAAACCAGGCGATCTCCGAGTATAAGTCGGTGTTCGCCCACGAGTAGGTCCTGAATATTCGGGCGGAAGCCTGTGCGGCAGGCGGCAACCGGTGGGATATAGACATTTATGATGTCTATCTCATCCGTGCCACTTTTTACGGCGATACCCTGTGTTTCTAGGTGCTCGTCGTTGCTAGAAATTTGCAAGGGCCTGTAGTTGACAGAGTTGTGAACAATGAAGGCGAGTCCACTGCCCTTGTTTCGTTCACGGTCCTGCCGTATTAGCGAGTAATTTGCAGCCGTAGTCAGTGAGCTTCGGCTGGTGAGCTTCGTCTCCTGTAGGGCTGCAAGGATTATCCCTCTACGTGACATGTAGTCAGTGATTTCTTGGATCTTTCTGCTGATCCCATTGCAGTTCCACTGTAGGATTTTGAAGTCCTTGGGGGTGTTGACTGCGTCGGTTTCGGGACGTAGACCCGATTGCCGTGGGAACTGTTGATGGGCAAGTTGAGGCTTTCACTGTGAGTCTTAGAACCAAAAAACGAGCAAAAGGAATCCGATAGAGTTCATACTGCTACTTAATTTTCCAGCTTTCCCTGCATCACCCTTACTAAGTAAGCAGCAAAAACAGTTCACATGCTTGCTCTTCCTCTTCCTCCGCCTCCACCTACCCCTCTCTCGTATGTACTCCGCCATCAGCTCCTTTCCCTAACGTCAGTTCAGGCTGTGTGACAGCTTTCTTGAGATGCACTTCACGTGCATTTGACTGCTTAAATAAATTTCGCTCATGGTAATAAATTCACTTAAACTCAAACTACCGCCCCCGGTTAGTGAGTGGGAGGGGATGTTGGGTGGAGTACGGGAGGAAGGGCACGTTGATGGCTTTATGCGACTTTTTGTTTAGACACTCATAAACATAATTGACGTCATAAAAACAGACAACAGACTACAACAGCAACAACAACAATGACATAATGTCATGTAAATCTGGGCACCGGGCTCCATGTCCATGTGTGTGGGACTCGCCTCGCCCACCGTCCCGCCTCCAGGGCTAAGTGAAAATCATTAGTTTCAACTTTACACAAAAGCCAAAGCATTTGTTTGAGCTGCTTTAAAATAAAACGCCACTCATGTTTTATAGGGGAAGGACCAAAACGGCCTTTTCTTCTCTTTTTCTTCTCTTTTTTTTTTTTTGTATAAATTCTAACAAATTGTCTACACTTCCGACCGAACTGCTCCGCCCGGCCTCACTCCTTGACTCTCCATAAATCAAAAAGTGCTTGGCTACAGTTTTCAGTTTTGTGCAGTTGCTTTGTGTCCTCCTCTGCTATCTACCTACCCACAATGAATTCTTTTTTATGAACTGCGCCTGCCACCGTCCCCGTCCACGTCCACGCGCCCTGCACACATGAGAGAAGGCTGGAGCTGGTGAAATTCTGGTCCACATACTTGGCATGCCGCACTTTTCTGCGTTGTCGTCGTCCTCAGCTTCTACAGTTTAACATATTAAAAGTAAAGTGAAGTGGACCTTGCCCCGCAAACACTGGAAGAAAATACGAGAAAAAAAAACCAAAGGTTGAGTCATAAATTAGGAAATGTTTAAATTTGGAGTAACCCTGGTACAAGGCAAATGAATTAGCCAGATTTTCAGCTGGCTTGGGGGAAAACAAATGTGAAATCGAAAAAGAAATGGTTTGGTTAGGCACAGCTTCTGTTGTCGTCGAGGTAATATTAGAGGAGATTTTATTAACCGCATGAAATATCAATGCAAGTGGGGACCCAGGTCTCCATACCAAGCAAGGGAAGATTGAAGAGCTGGTCCTCCCAACAAAGCTGAAAAAACACACAGGGAACCCGGTTTATACTACAGTACTTTTAACAAAGGTCGGTGGTTTAAAGACCAGAGCTTGAAGTTCGAGCCGTGAGCTTTGTAACTTAGAAAAATTGAAGTCTGAGGTACAGGTTCCCATCTATAGCGACACGAGGAGGAGGTCCGCGGCTTAAGGTCTTAGGTATAAGTCTGAAATAAAAGGTACAATGTCCAAGATCGGTGGTTGAAGTTAGCAAACCGACGTCTGAGGTTTGAGATCTAAAGGTTGAGGTATGAGGTCTAAGGTAAAAAGACTGAGTTATAAGGACTAATGTGCGAGGTCTGTGAAAAGAGAACAGAAAACCGAGGTCTGAGGTCTGGGGCTTGAGCTCTTTGGTATAAAGTCCATGGCTTAAGGTCTGAGGTGTCTGAAAAGGGATCAATAGTCTGTAGGGTTGAGTTCTAATACATAAAGTTTGAGGACTAAGGTCCAATGAGCAAGGTCTGCGGAAAGAGGTCAGTAGTTCGAGGTCTAAGGTACAAAATCCAAGGGTTGGCTTGGGTCTAAGTTAAGAATTAAGGTTTGATCTATCAGTTCAAAAGTAAAAGATTGCAGGAAGTCAGGTATGAGATCAGAATAATCGGACATAGGTTCAAGTTTCAAGATCTGCTGTAAAAGGTGCGATGTTCATTGTCGAGGTTCAAAGTCTGGAAGTCTGGAGTCTTAGAAATGAGGTTTCAAGATTGAGAATTAAGGTCTAGGGTCTAAGATTCGAGAAGGTTTGAAAACTAAGGTTCAAGGTCCGCTGCCTCAGGTCTGTAGTTGGCGCACTGATGGTAAAAGTCTGCGGAGGTCTTAGGCTTAAAGTTCAGAGGTTCTTAGGTCTGAAGTTCTGAGGTTCTAAGGTCTTAGGTTTTCAGGTTTAAGGTCTGAGGTTCTACGATCTGAGGTTTCAAGGTCTAAAGTTCTAAGGTCTAAGGTTCAAGCTCTGAGGCTCTAAGGCTTGAGCTTCTTAGGTCTTAGGTGCTAAGGTCTGCGCCTCTTAGGTTCTGAGGCTCAAAGGTCTGAGGCTCGAAGGTCTGTGGTGCTATGGACTGAGGATCAAAGGTCTAAGGTCTGAGTTCAGAGATTCTATGGTCTGGGGATCTAAGGTTTGAGGTTTTAAGGTCTTAGGTTCTAAGGTCTGAGGTCTTAAGGACTGAGGTTTCAAGGTCTGAGGTTCTAAGGTCTGAGGTTCCAAAGTCTAAGGTTCTAACGTCTGAGGTCTAAGGTTCTACGACTTGAGGTCCAAGGTTCGAATTTTGATACAGGACAATACTAGGTGGCTTGGCTGCTGTCGGGTCAATGCTCTAAAATCTAAGGTATTGGCCGTCTCTAACGTCTAGGTACTAATTCTGGCTTTTGGGTCTGAGGTTCTCAGGTCTGAGGATCAAGATCAGAGGTTCCAAGGTCTGAGGTTTTAAGGACTAAGGTTCTAAGGTGTGAGGTTTTAAGGTCTGAAGTTTTATGGTCTGAGGCTCTGAGTTTTTGAGATCTTAGGTTTTAGGCTTGTCTAAGCTTAGGTGTGAGGTTCTAAGGTCTAAGTTTCTAAGGTCCAATGTTCTACGGTCTTAGGTTTTTAGGTCTAAGTTTCTAAGGTCTGAGGTTCTATGGTCTGAAATTCAATGTCTCTAAAGTCTGGTTTTTTGTGGTGGCCTAGGTCAAGGTCAGAGGCTCTATGTTCTAAGGTCTGAGTTTCTAAGTTCAGAGATTCTATGGTCTGGGGATCTAAGGTTTGAGGTTCTAAGGTCTTAGGCTATAAGGTCTGAGGTTGAAAGGTCTGAGTTTTCAAGGTCTGAAGTTTTAAGGTCTGAGGTTTCAAGGTCTGGGGTTCTAAGGTAAGAGATTCTTAGGTCTGAGGTTCCAAAGTCTAAGATTCTAAGGTCTGAGGCTCTAAGGTTCACCTTGCTTGGGTTCATTTGAGATCCGGTCTTAATATATTGCTTATTAATCCGGTCTAATCTAGGTAAGCTCTATGGCTTAAAGGACTAACGTTCTAATGTGTGAGGTTCTAAGGTCTGCGCCTCGAAGGTCTGAGGTTCTAAGGTCTGAGGTTGGAGTTTCTAAGTTTAGTGATTTAATGCTCTGGGGATCTAAGGTTTGAGGTTCTAAGCTCTTAGGTTCTAAGGTCTGAGGTTCTAAAGTCTGAGGTTTTAAGGTCTGAGGTTTCAAGGTCTGAGGATTCAAGGTCTAAGGAGTGAGGTTCTAAGGTTTAAGGTCTGAGGTCTAAGATCTGAGGTTTCAAGGTTTTTTAGTTTTAAGGTCTAAGGTCTGAGGCTATAAGGCTTGAGCTTCTAAGGTCTTAGGTTCTAAGGTCTGCGCCTCTAAGGTCTGAGGTTCTAAGGTCTGAGGTTATAATATCTGTGGTTCTATGGACAGAGGATCTAAGGTCTAAGGTCTGAGTTTCTAAGTTCAGAGATTCTATGTTCTGGGGATCTAAGGTTTGAGGTTCTAAGGTCTTAGGTTCTTAGATCTGAGGTTCTAAGGTCTGAGTTTTCAAGGTCTGAGGTCTTAAGGTCTGAGGTTTCAAGGTCTGAGGTTCTAAGGTAGAGGTTCTAAGGTCTTAGGCTCTAAGGTTTAGGGTCTGAGGTTCTTAAATCTGAGGTTTCAAGGTCTAAAGTTCTAAGGTCCAAGGTTCTAAGGTCTGAGGCTCTAAGGCTTGAGCTTCTAATGTCTGTGGTTCTATGGACTGAGGATCTAAGATCAGAGTTTCTAAGTTCAGAGATTCTATGTTCTGGGGATCTAAGGTTTGAGGTTCTAAGGTCTTAGGTTCTAAGGTCTGAGGTTCTAAGGTCTGAGGTTTTAAGGTCTGAGGTTTCAAGGTCTGAGGTTTCAAGTTCTGAGGTCTTAGGCTCTTAGGTTTAAGATCTAAGGTAATAAAATTTGAGGTTTCAAGGTCTAAAGTTCTAAGGTCTATGGTTCTAAGGTCTGAGGCTCTCAGGCTTGAGCTTCTTAGGTCTTAGGTTCTAAGGTCTGCGCATCTAAAGTCTGAGGTTCTAGTGTCTGTGGCTCTATGGTCTAAGGATCTAAGGTCTAAGGTCAGAGTTTCTAAGTTCAGAGATTCTATGGTCTGGAGATCTAAGGTTTGAGGTTCTTAGGTGTTAGGTTCTAAGGTCCGAGGTTCTAAGGTCTGAGTTTTCAAAGTCTGAGGTACCTTTTAGGTTTGACGAACTATGGTCTTAAATCTGAGGATCTAAAGTCTTCGGCTCAAAGGTCTGGGGTTCTTAGGTCTACGAATTTAAAGTCAGAGGTTTTAAGCTCTTGTGTTCTAAAGTCTGGGGTTCTAAAGACTAAGGTTCTATATCTCTACCCTCTAAACATTTGGGCGATTGTTGAATCGACCATCCCCGAGAAGTGTCTTCTGGGAGTCGCCGTTGAGATCTCTAGAAGATTGAATCTTCTGGGAATCGCAGGGAAGACTGACTCCCAGAAGAATCTTTTAGGCGATGGACGAAAAGAGTCTCTTAAGAGTCGCTCTTATGCGACACTTCTAGAAGACTCTTTTGCGACTCTTTTAGAAGTGTCACCGAAATGGCTCACTTTCTCCCAACAGACGATCAGAATGCAATATCTTGGCGAGTTGCCAGAGACTCTTTGCCGTTTAAAAATGTTTGCTGGGTAAGATCTTAGGTCTAAGGTTCCAAGGTCTATGACTTGAGAAATTAGTTAAGAGGCTCGAAGACTAAATTTTGTAATCTAAAAAGTCAGAGGTTTGTAGTCTACGCCTAGCGAATTCTAGATTTAATGGACTAAGATCCAATTTGTGAGGTTTGAGATCGAAGATTCGAACTCAGATTTTCGAGGTCTGAGGTTTGAGTGAATAAGTGTAATGCTAGGAGTCTGAGGTTAAAAGATCTGAGGTTAGAATCTATGTTTTGAAACTAGAGGCAAGAGGTCTGAATTTATAACTTGGGGTTTGAGATTTGATCCTGTGGACGTTGGTCTGAGGTTTGAGGCTTAAGACGCTGGTCTGGAAGCTCGAATTGAAAGGCTTAGCGGTAGAGCCTCAGTTGTTTCTCGCAGCTCAACTTCCCCCGTTTTTCTCCCAGTGCAGTTGCAGTGCAGTGCAGCGCATGGACCCCAGATATGTGCCATTGTCATACGTACTTAGTATACTTGCGCACGGTTTACCTGCCGCTCCGTACGTTCATGCGCTCCTTCATTCATTCATCATTGGCATTTCTTTTGTGTTGTTTAGTTGCATTTCTTGTTCAGGCATTTCGCATGCCTTTTCGCCCCAGCCCGTTGCATTCCATCCATCAATAATTAGCAGCAGCAGCCAAGGCGCTGGTGGGCCAAGCTCGTTTTCGTTGGAAAGGCGGTAGAGACTGGCCCCATGTTTGCACATCACTTCACCATGTTCCCGCCTTTTTTTTTCAGCTGGTGAGCAAACAATACGGCGGAGAAAGTGGCGCTTGGTTATCTACTTACTTAGTCAGCAGCGTCTTGGCGTCGTTGCGGCTCGTTTGTCATGCTCATTAGTCAGTTGTCGCCTCCTGCGTAGTCGCGGGCACGAATTATTGAACAGCATTGAAAACATTTTAAGCGCAGTCCTTGAGCTCAAAGCTCCCATCGCCTTGCCTCGCCTCGCCTCGAGTGGCGCATCCTCCTCCCACCACTTGGCCCAATGCTTTTATGCTTATTAATGGCGCTACATGCAATTTATGTTTGGTAGTTAAAACGCTGGCGCAAATTAATGGACGTAATGTGCAATCGGGGCCATAAAAATGGCAAAAAATGTTTTTGGTCTAATTAAATGTAAAAAGGAGACACAGAGCACAGCTTAAAGGGTGAAGGAAGGAGACTTTCTTTTACTTTTTTCCGTTTCATACTTGAAACCTTTATTAGGTTGAGCAAAGGGCAGAGTTCTGGCGGATTGATATAAGAAATCATATCAAAATATATAAGTATACAGATACATATTCAAGTGTAATTCGGCTGTGTGTGTTTCCTGTGAGTCAGTGTAGGGGGGGTCCGTGTGTATTGCAAGGAGATGGAGCGGGAGGCAGCGTAGTGTAGACAAACTTCAATCCGCCAATAACTGTGCCCAAGTATCAAAATATAAATATATACAGCAGAGGCTAGCGCAGCATATCCGCATAGGACCCGGCCAGGGCCTCATAGCGACGGCGTAGACTCTCTATATAGGGATTGGCCTCGTCGGTGGCAAATTCCCGCTTAAAGTCCAAGCCGGGAGCGCTGTTTATCTTCGAGGCGGCTAGATTTGAGAATGCAAATCAGTTGGGGAGCGACTTCTTAGATTCACTTACCTTTCAAAACATGCAGTGGTTCTTCCTGGAGCTGAATCAGCTTGGATTTAGTCTTCTCCTTGTTGGGGTTCCGGGGTGTGTACATCGAACTAAATACTAAAGAATTTGGATTACAACAAAAGTAAGCCTAAAGGGTGTCTTTCACTTACAATGATGATTACGTTCTAGGCCTTGGCAGGCCAGATCCTCATTCAGCTGCTCCTGGGGATGCATTTCATACAAAGCTGCAGGCAGTGCTGGATATATTAAACGATCTTCCAACTCTTTAGGTATAAATATGCTTATGCAGTTGCTTACCCCACACGCAGACCATTGACAACAGATTCAATGTGACCAATATCAGCCAAGGCAGCCGCTGCGATGAACCCATTTTTGTAAAATAGTCTAGAAAATGTTGAATTTTTTCAGAACTTTAATTTAAGAACAATTTTTTTTTTTACGATGTGCAGGCTACAAACTCAGAACTGTAAATGATTTGGTAGAGGAAAGTGTACGAGTTGTAGGTTTTGACAGAGTTTGGCAAAAAAGGTAACTTGATTTATAAGAAGAAAAGGTAACTAGATTTTATGAAAAATAACATGATAAAGGTGCATGATAAAGAGAAAAAGGCACTGATGAGGTCCTCAATCCACCACATCAAAACAAAAGAGTGCGGAGAAGTGGCCCTTAAGGGGGTCTTCTCATTGAGCAACTTTTTTTTCGACTTTTTTTTTTTGCATTTATTTATACCTTGGATATTCAAAAATATCCCCCCAAAAGGATTTTCGAAAACTCGAATTAGTTTAGGAGATATAGTCCTTTTAGTGACCCAATGTGACCCTAAATTCCCAAGCAACTGCAAACTTAAGGGGGTCTTCTCATTGAGCAACTTTTTTAAACCCTCGTATTTTGACCTATGCGTTAAGTTTTCTCCGGTTCTACCGGACCGATTTTGATGAAATTCGACGGAGAATTGTCAGCTCTTTAAAACTGCATTTAAACATTTTTGATTTTTTTTTTTTTTCCAAAAATTACTTCAAACTTTAAACGCGTTTATCTCGAAAACCACGTTTTTCGAACTGGCGGCCATGATATCTCCAGTTCAACTGAACCGATTTTCATGAAACAAAGTGGAATCAACGCAGAATTGTCACCATTCTCGGCTGAACCTCGACCATAATTTTAAAAAATTTTTTACTATTTTTTTTTTACACTAAACTACAAAAAAAAGCCCGAAATTGAAATTTTTTTTTGAATGGCCGCCATTTTGTCAAAAAAATCACAAAATTAAGTTTGAGGTTCAGCCGAGAATTACATCTATACTGATTATAACCCCGTTTTTTTTTCATTTCGGACGCTCCGGAGACCCGGAATCGTGGCCGCCGTGACGACACCTTTTTTTTCACCACCAACTTTGAAGTCTCATTACTTTTTGAACAGCCCTCGTATCGAGGCAAAAAAAATTTTTTATTTACTTTGAACCTTTTGTAATACAATAAATAAAAAAAGTTTTCAATTATTCTTTGCGTTTTCAAATAAGAATTTTTTTAAAAAGGGTCCAAAAAACGGGTTTTGAATGAGAAGACCCCCTTAAACAGAATCGCTTGGCACCCTCTTATAAATAGAAAACTTGTGGTTGATTCTCTTCTGTTTTCTGTTTCATGGTTCTCGTTCAAAAAAAACACGAGGCAAAAACAGAACATTTAAAGCTTTCGCTCGTCTCTCAGTAGCTGAGCATAAGCAACTGACAAGTCGAGCCACGCATACACACTTGCAGTTTACTGAGGCAAACACGCCACACACCAGCAAGAGCTAGAAACACTTTTGGTAGATTCTGCCCCGAAAAAGTGTCTTCATTTGATTTATTTAAAGTTCGATACAAAATTTAAACCTTATTTGTATGATAATTGCCGTTTTTAAGTTCAAATTTGATGTGGATTATGTGTATGTGATATGAGCGCATCTCTGGTAAACATTTTGGGCCAAAAAATGTTGATTAACTTTTTATAAACATATTTAAATGGAATTCCAAGTACCGAACTTTGATTTCGAATGGGTGGCCATGGTCACTGGGCATGGCATGTGCGCATATTTAACAAACAATTCTCAGACAAACTGGTTGCATTTCACTTGGCGATGATGATGATGATGGAACACAGGAGCTGGAGCTGGAGCTGGAGTTGATGATGGCATCAAAATTTGCATGCGACGCATAACAATGCGGGGATGAGAACTCAATTTGCAAAAGGACGTTAAACGAAGTTTGACTGACTCGCACAGCGTCACAGAGGGAGAGATCGAGTTTTGCCGCAAACTTGATGATGACAGAAAGTTTTTAACCGAATTAGCATCTTGCCAGACAGTTTCCTTTAGCCAGCAGCCCACAGCCACCCCTCCCCCATTTCCATTTCCATTTCCATATGTATTGTTATCTGTTATCCACAAAATGGGCAGCATTTTGTTTGTTGTTTTAATTAGAAAACTTGCCGACAGTCGCATACTCTCCTCTCTGGCGGAATTAATGAATTTGTCCAACGGCTGTCGATGGCTTTCGGGCGCCATAAAAATGCGCCCAACCAGTAAATTGGCAATGCCTCTTGTGGCCACGAATGGGAATGGGGATGGGGATGGGTGTGGGAGGAGTGCGGCTCTTGTGCCAAGTGTGCCATATGAGCGTGCCCAGAACCTTAGCCAATGCCTGCAATTTATGTTGATTTGCTTGTCGCGCGCGCCACTTCGCATTTAATTGCGATTGTTTCAAGTGCCGCATCTTTCCACGCTTTTCTTTTTCCTCGGTCCCTTTTTTTTTTTTTGGTGTTTGGGACCATAATTAATGAGG
This sequence comes from Lordiphosa collinella, assembly GCA_018904265.1. Lineage (NCBI taxonomy): Eukaryota > Metazoa > Arthropoda > Insecta > Diptera > Drosophilidae > Lordiphosa > Lordiphosa collinella. The sequence continues at coordinate 136,017 of JAEIFV010000780.1, forward strand.
CCATCATAAATCTTTGGTAAAGTGTTGGCAGTTTGGGCATATTAGTTGTCAAGCTTTCACAATTGAAATACACTTGGGGAAAATTGGAGGAAAAAACTCCAACGTAGTAACGACACAGCAGCAGCATAGCATAACAGATGTTCTCTGAGCAAATTTCCAACCAATTGTCTTCGAATTTGATTAGAGAGGGAAACTGAATTCGTGGGAGTGCGGTATAGGGAAAGCCTAGAGTTAAAACTAAGGAAAAACCCTACCAGAAGAGCACAAAACAACTTTATTCGTTGTGTTAACAACTCTCCATCTTTCTCAGTTGCTACTGCCAAGTAGCCTGAACGAACTGATCCCTACTGATCACATATCGGAACTGGTTTTGAACCAGCTAGCATCCGCTTCCTACAAGTTAGCTCTGTCTTTCCCAGTGTGGTCGTCAAACGAAAAAGCCCTAAGCCTTACCTCAAGGCAAATACAAATTATAAATTTTCGGAAAACCAAGTGGCCCAATCGAAGAAGTTAATTTTCTTTTATTTCCACGTGAGTATAGTGGGAAATAAATCGGTAAAATTGGGTATTCGTCTTTACCTAGCGGGTCAAGTCGAGCTGACGGAAGTATTTGGGTTTAAGCCTATAAATTTAGCTCTAATAATATTGAGGTGCCGTTCCAAGGGTAAATATTAAAAGATGCTTAAAGGCTTGAAGAATTTGGCCCTAACAGCGCCCTTGCCTTTTCGGGGTGTTTTGCTTAATTTCTCTCTCCAGAGCAGCGATGTTCTTAGCCACCAGGGGCCGAGCGCAAATGATATATACACCAAAAAAGAACAGCGCATGCCGAAGTCGGGCATATGAGCGTGTAATGGTTTTGTTGTTAAAATAGGGTTTGTCTTGAAACCCTTCGCACACCACCTTTCTCACTTTTGGCCCTCCCCTTTCCTGACCAACCTTGTCCTCATTTTGACCCCCACCAAAACAACCCGGAGCAAATGCAGAAGCGCATGCTCCAGTAAATGCAGCCAGCGAAGCGAAAGCTTCCCGCCGATCCGCCCCTAACCTCAATCAGTGATCGTGAACCTAAAAAGGGGAATCAAAAATGTTGTGTCTCAATAGCCCCCCCCCCAACCAAAATTAGTTCAAATCAATTGTATGACCTTCCAAACTATTTTTATTGTGCAAGTGAGTGTGTGGAGTTGGCCTTAACAGAAACGTCTGCCCTTAGGATTAACTTTATCAAAAATTTTACTGAAAAAAAAAACGAACTCAGCTTTAAATGCAAAGAAAAGAACCTTATATTCATGGTGCAAGAAGTTAATTTAAAATATGTGTGACAAATAGGTGTTAAGCCAAACGCTGCACATTTGTCGGAACCGGCCGGATCGGATGACTATAGCATATAGCTGTCATAGGAACGATCGGTCGAAAATATAGTCTTAGTGAGAAACACTTTTTTGTTTGTAATGGAAACGCCTCCAAAGTACGTTTTTCTTAGTTTACTATCCTTACCCATTATTTCACCAAGTTTGGTCGAAATCGGATAACTATAACATATAGCTCCCATAGGAACGATCGGTCGAAAAACTAGTTTTTGTGAGAAAAACTTTTTTGTTGTTAATGAAAACGTCCTTATCATTGGCAAACACTTTTTTTTTTATTTTTAAATTCGACAAAGTTGGGTCGAAATCATATGACTCTAACATATAGCTCCATAGGAACGATTGGTCATAAAACTAGTTCTTGTCGAGAAAAACTTTTTGTTTTTTAATGAAAACGTCCTTTTATTGGCATATTCTTATTTTATATACTCCAACATATTTCTACAAAGTTTTATCAAAATCGGATAACTATCTAGCATATTGCTGCAGTTAATCGAAAAGTTTTCTGGCTGGAGCCAAAGTTAACTTTCCCCTATAGTTGATTGGTTGTGCAACTTTTCCCTCTTAAAACCAGATTGTTTGTCGCTGAGCAACGAATTTTCGTTTAGAAATCTTTGCATCTACTGGGATACCATTAATTTCTCAAACACTTTGGGGAGGAATGGCAAAGATAGAGATTGGCCTGAACTCGTTTTTTAGATTTCGGTATGGGAAGAATTTTTTCCACTTTCTAGCAGGCAGGAAAATCTGAGGTTGTAAACACGGTGTTCATTATATGCGTAACGTAATTAAGCAGTATTTTTAGGAATTCTGAGTTCACTCCATCTAGCCCTTCCACATTAGACTTACACATTCACTCACACTGACTAAACTTAGGCTATTATCAAAGATGGGTACGGAGTTAAGGTACAAGTTTGCGCTGGTTCAGTTACGTCTCTAGAACAAATCTCTTGTTTGAGTCAGATTTGGGTTTTGAGATACTTTACCTACACCAAGACTCTTTTATTCTTCCATATGTTGGCCAGAGGTTGTTGCATTGCCGAATTTTTGCACTTAAGTAGCCATTTTAGCTGTTGCAATCATGTTCGTTACTTTCGCTCTGAGCTGTTTTAAACTTATTGGCACGGCATTAGACTCTATAACGTGTACCATCATTAAAATGCAGTGTGCCGACATACGAATTTGGTTTAATTTGCGCACCAAACCATGACTGCTGCTTTGGTCTTAGTATTTTAGATTTTAATGGAAAACATGTACCAAATAGAGAAGAAATGCTTTGAATTTAATATCAGAAGTTGATTCAGCGCAGTCGTCGAGTCATAAATAGACGCCAGTCACAGTTGTCAAATTCAGTCAGTAATATATCGTAGTTAATATTTTCTAAAGTCCCCGAATATGGGTTTAACGATCTACTTTGGATTTTAGTCAGCGAATGTTAGAATGTTATGACTCAAAGTCGAGGTTTGATTATAGTTCAATAATCAACCAGAAAAATTCAACAGAGAATACATTTGAATATGAACATTGTAGCTGTGGCTGTGTAGACTGACTTTCGGCTGCTGCCTTAAAGCCTTCGTCAGTACAATTTCAGTTTGCCACACCAACAAGCCATTTGCAAATCCTATTTATACTACCCAGGCGGCGAATAAATTGTTGAGAATTCCAAGTGCACAAATTTGCTCGAACTTTCCAACTAGCTTTATACCTTCATATACCTAAAAAAGCGGAGCTTAAAGCTAGTTGAAAGTTCGTGCTTGTTTATTAATGGAGCTAAAAGATGTTTAGGAGGGCTTGGCCAAGCAGCGTTGCCAGACCATTTCCACATATATGATAACTAGGCAATACTGCGTATGAGTGATTAAAAACTTTAGATTCAAACGTCACTTAAAATTGAATTTTTTCTACCTCTGCTGTTTTTACGTCTATTGTACAACAAAGCGCATTAGAGGTCCGCTCTAGTGCTTTTTTATTGGTGTTTTTCCTGCTCCGTAAACCAACCCAAAAAATTTCGCGGTTTCGAGCCGATTTTTTAAAAGAATGTTAGTCAAACAATTTTTGATTGGTAGTATGTACTTATTCAAATCTTATTTCCATTGGTGTGTATAGTTTAGGGTTAGGAAAAACGCAGCTCATACTTTTGGTTCCCTCGAAAATATGAAAACAAAAGCTTAGTCTTTCAAAAGAAACAAATAATAATTAAGTAAATTTTAGGGTATTTCAAGAATTCATTGTTCCATTCGTCACAACTCTTGCCCTTGGGCCAGTTCTTTGTAATGAGCAGCTTCCCGGCCTCATTTTTTTTTTGCTTTTTTCGTTGGCAGAAAAGGCAAACACTTTCGCTTTTAATTAACGAGTATGCGCGCATCCCGTTTTGGCTGGCAAAATTAATGTTTGCCGTCATGTTTGTCAGCACGAAAACGAGAAAAAAAAAGCGGAAAAAACTGAAAAGAGCGCCGCCGTCGAGTACTTTCCACAAATGACAAATGTTGGCCAGGCAAGTGGACATACAAGTGGCAGTTTATTAAGTTGGCGAACCTTCCGGGCGACACTTTATTAAAATCAAACTTAATGCCCAGGCAAATTAATTTGGCTTGGCCCGAGTAAACATTTAATCTCTGGCCCTAAATAGTTGGGATGGGCATGGGAGACAGCTGTCAGGGCGAAGACAAAGGGCAGAGAAGAATGGAATTCCTGTTGGCCAGAAAGTATTATTTTAATAAAGCAAAAATTTGAGTGTGACATTTCACCTTTTCTTTTCTTTTTTTTCTTGTTTTCTTGACCCAAAGCACTTGATGAGGGTCACTCGGGCTTAAAGCTGGAATGGAAATGGAAACGCGACATAAAAAAAAATATAAGTAAGGAAAACCGAAATTCGAATGGCAATGGCAAAAGCAAAAGCAAAGGCATTTCATTAAAAACTTCCAGGCTATTAAGCAAAACTTTGTGCAGAGCATTTTGCCAAACTGTGTGATAAGTATCTGAACAAAAATGCAAAGCTGCCAAAGGACGACGCGGACGACAGCTGATGGAAATCGCGCGCTCGCTCTCTCTCTTCGTCCTCTACAACAAATCACAATTTTCGCCGCAAATTGCTGTCGGTAAAGAAAGAAGTTCAAACATTTGGCCAGGGGCGGGTGGCGGGTGGGGGAGGGGCTACAACAATTGAATTGCAGTTGCTGGCCGTGCCTGGCGTGACAAGAGTGCAGAAGCCGCGCGTCAAATGCGTGAGTCAAGCAGCAGCAGCACCAGCAGCACCGGAACAACGAGAAAAGAAATGCCAAATGTCAAACGGTGAGAAACTGAAGTTGACATACTCTTTCTACTGATATTTTTAGAGTCAAAGTTCCACTAAAGTGGCATTTGGGAGTTAAACTAGGGGCATGCCAGAAAGTATGCTATGATTTCTTCACCTCCCAACAAAGGCGTTGCTTTGCGTCAATGAACTCACTTCCTCCTCTTGCGGTTCTTCATATTTTTTTTTTGCCTATTTGTTTGCTATTTGTGTGTGTTTGTTCTATGAATTTTCTGGCAATTTGCAGAAGCCACGAGTCGAGACGCTTGGCTAATGTAGCACATGATTTATAATATTTCAAATGACAGCCCAAAGGTACCCCAAGTCAGAAAGGATTTTTTTGTTGTTGTTGTTGTTGTTGCCTCCATCTGCCAGAAGTTTCCCTTTTTTGCCAGTAAATATATGCTAAATAGGCTTTTTGACATTCTACCTGTCTGTCTGTCTGGCTGGCTGGCTGGCTGGCTGGGAGGGCAGGGTGGAGACTGGCCAGCTGTGTGGCATATCCAGTTACATTTCATTAAATTTTATTTTTACGTGCCGTCTGGTTGTCTGCCTCGTGGCATTTTGTGTGTGTGTGTGTGCGTGTGCGTGTCCTTAAGCGGAAACTTCGACAGGAAACACCTGATTCGTAAAATATTGAAAAAGTTTGTGTTTTTTTTTCTCTCTTCTCAGCTCTTTTGGGAGGCTGTTTGTCTGTTGCGCTACTTGATTTGGGTTAAGCTTGAGAGGCTTCTGAGAAGGATTTGCTAAGCCGATGACTTTAGATTAACTAGAAACGGAGTAAAGCTTGAAGTGGAAATTGTTTTTCTAGCTAAAAAGTTAAGCTTGTGCTTATGTGGAGATTCAATAGCTACTCCTTGATAAGACGGATAATCCTTATACTAGAATAGAAATCCGAAAATAGCATTGCAAACGAAATAGAATCGGAAAGCAGCCTAAACGTTAAAACAGGCGAGCAATCGACGGCAATAATTTGCTGATTACATCGCATCCCAGAGAGCTGCTGAGACTAAGCCACAATCTCAATCGCGATGAACAGGTGAAGTGGCAGGCCTGGCTAAGATCTGCAGAAACGCTAGACATGTTTCAAAAGGTTAAACAAAACTTTAAGCAAAGAATACCGCTCGAGTTACCAATGCCAAGAATACGTGTGTTTTCTTCAGTTACGTATTGCTAAGGGAAAACATACGAAAAATTTTTGCTTTTATTGCGGCAGTTTAATTATTTATATTAGGTGGGGGCGAAAACCAAGTTATTGAGTAAAATGATAAAAATATTCGATAAATATAAAATATTATAAAAAAAAAAAATGAAATTGTATTTAAATAATATTTAAGAAAAATTAAATTGAATTTTCCCATTTCTTTTAGAGACGGCAGCCACAGGAAAGGAAAAAATGATAAGAAAAATAATAAAATATTTTAAATTGTGTTTTTTTTTTAAATATAAGTTTATTTTTTTTTTTTTTTTTTTTTAAAATAATATTTTTTTTTTATTTTAGTTTTTTGGAATTGAGAATTATTAAGGCGGAGGCTTGGTTCCGTTTTTGATTTTGAATTGAGCTTACGTAGTTTTTGTCCGCAATGGAACAGGAAAACGGAAATCGAAGAGCAATGCCAGCATTTACAGGCAAATTGAATATGTGATTCGGAAAGTCATTATAACTCCGGAATGGCTGTTGTGTCCATGAAAGCTGTCAAAGATCGAGAGATGTTGAAGAAAATTCTCGAAAAATGGAAATATCAATTTGAAGAATGTAAATTTCGTGGTTCTCTAGGATCTGTTCGTTTTTGACAAGTCTTTTAGACTGAGGGTGCGTTCAGACACACTGGCGGTTGCCATATTATATGAGTCAGTTGCTGCCATAACACGGGTTAACACTACTATGCCAGTGTAAGTGCCAGTTGACTGGTGCCATAGGGTTAAAAAAATCTGTGTGTCTCATGTCTCGTGTTTGCCCTGAACAGACTTGCCACATAACTGGCACATTAATATGGTAGCCTTCAACCTGCCTAAGTCTGAACTCCCTTGGATATTTAATTGTGGTTTATGTTTATTTTTTTATATTTTTTTTATTTTGATTTATTGATTTAAATTTTTTTTTTTTTTTTTTTTATTTTTTTTTTTGACCCCTTTTTTATTGTGTTTTTTTTTTTTTTTATTTTTATTTTTTTTTTTTTTTTTTTTTTTTGTTTAAGGGGTCTTCTCATTGAGCAACTTTTTTTTCGATTTTTTTTTGCATTTATTTATAAGCTTTTTTGGATATTCAAAAATATCCCCCCAAAAGGATTTTCGAAAACTCGAATTAGTTTAGGAGATATAGTCCTTTTAGTGACCCAATGTGACCCTAAATTCCCAAGCAACTGCAAACTTAAAGCGCGTTTATCTCGAAACCACGTTTTCGAACTGGCGGCCATGATATCTCCAGTTCAACTGAACCGATTTTCATGAAACAAAGTGGAATCGACGCAGAATTGTCACCATTCTCGGTTGAACCTCGACCATAATTTTAAAAAAATTTTTTACTATTTCTTTTACACTAAACTACCTAAAAAAAAAAGCCCGAAATTGAAATTTTTTTGAATGGCCGCCATTTTGTCAAAAAAATCACAAAATTAAGTTTGAGGTTCACCCGAGAATTACATCTATACTGATTATAACCCCGTTTTTTCATTTCGGACGCTCCGGAGACCCGGAATCGTGGCCGCCGTGACGACACCTTTTTTTCACCACCAACTTTGAAGTCTCATTACTTTTTGAACAGCCCTCGTATCGAGGCAAAAAAATTTTTTTAGTTACTTTGAACCTTTTGTAATACAATAAATAAAAAAAGTTTTCAATTATTCTTTGCGTTTTCAAATAAGAATTTTTTTTAAAAGGGTCCAAAAAACGGGTTTTGAATGAAGACCCCCTTAAATCCTGGAAGAAGAACTTGAATACTAAAATAAGATCCAAACATTCATAATTTGTAACCTTTTTAATTTCAAATTTGGAATAAGGCTAACTGTTAAAACTTATAATAAAAATTAGAATAAAACATTCATAGTTTAAGCCATTTTTAATTCAAAATTTATGAATAGGGCTTCGACTATGCACTTTAATACTACAATAAGAACCAAACATTCTTAGTTTCAGCCTTTTAAAATATAAAAAAAAAAAATTGAGAATGCTTGGATTTAAGCACTTTATACAGGGACCAAACTGTGATACCAGAGGCAAACTGAACCGACGTCCCTTTGAAATTGCTGAACACAACTGAGAATGACAAGTAAAAACGGTTTTGGTTCGGTTCATTTCACTGACGAATCTAAGTAGCTCTAGATGTAGCTCTAGCAGTAGCTCTTACAGTAGCTCTTGCTGTAGCTCTAACTGTAGCTCTAGATGTAGCTCTAGCACTAGCCCTAGCTGTAGCTCTAGCTGCTGCAATTGTCCACCGACCTCTTAATTGTCGCCATAAGCTAACATTCCTTCAATAGAAGTTGCTAGTCGATTTGTTTTGAGTATCTCATTTCCTTTACAGGACGAAATTCTCATTAGTTTATCAACAAAGCCAGCAAAATCCGACTATTCAAATGTTCTTTAGAAATTCAATTTGGAAATGGTCGAAAAGTCACATATTCACTTTAGAAATAATTATGAAATATTGAAGCAAAAGTTTGAGAAAGACATTGTAGTGGTGAGGTTTACCATTTTAAAAAGGTTTTCGGTATGAAATGTCATTTTCTGACAAAATGTTCAATATTTAAATGGATTAGCTACACCAAATAGAGTTGGTTCCAACAAAAACCCGAGAATGATACCTCTAAAAACTAGAACTAATACTTTAAATGTGCTAGAGCCCAACGGACCCAAATTTTTTTTACATCAAATAGTATGCCCACCTAGGTTTATAGTTTTCAATCTTCTGCAGCTTCAAAGTAAACAAAACAACTACTTTCTGAACAGATTTAAGGACATTTCTGAATGTTAGACTTCAGAATCTACATAAAAGGTAAAGATCAGGCAGCATTAAGGGCAGACCAGAACAAAATGAAGTTTTTGACATCAACTTCAAAATCAGAAAAAATAGCTTTCTAAAGATTTCAGAATAAATTTAAATATTTCTCAAGGTAGGGCTCAAAGAGTTAATATAGGGTGAAATTAAGGGCGATCCAAGATAATAATGGAGTTTTTGAAACGTTTTTGGACTGCTCTTCCCGCTGAAACTTCGGAAAAAAACCTTTCCGCTCAGACTTGAGGACAAACTACGACTTTATACTCAAGAAAGGTTATAAGGCTTGAGACTTAGAGAAACTAAAGACGGTCCTTGGACAGATATTCTATTTTGACACTTTTCGGACTGCCTTAGCTTCGAAGTCTGGAAAAAAATAGCTTTCCGAACAGTACACGCTTTGAGAGTTTTATATTAGGAGGAAGTGGGGCGATCACAAAAAATAAGGCTTTGTAATTTTTTTTAACTAATCGTAATTTTAATTACCATTAAAATATTGGAGCTGTTGTACTTAAGTATGTGCTTTAAAGGCGTGAGATTTGGCAAATTTTCGGCATCCAAGAACAAAAATGGCGTTGCGAACTCCATTCCGAGCAGAAGGTGAGAAAAATCGGGAGCATATAGGAACGGAAACTGGCCTTCAACAAAAATCTGAGTTTAAACCACCACTGTACCGAAGTCTTCTTTCTGATCGTTCTTGCATCCCTACAAATATTCGTAATTTAAGCCTACTGAATTCTGAAATTAAAATTTTTGAATTTAAGGGGGTCTTCTCATTGGGCCAACTTTTTTTTCGACTTTTTTTTGCATTAACTTATAGCTTGGATATTCAAAAATATCCCCAAAAGGATTTTCAAAAACTCGAGGTAGTTTAGGAGATGTCGTCCTTTTAGTGACCCAATGTGACTAAATTCCCAAGCAACTGCAAACTTCAACGCGTTTATCTCGAAACCACGTTTTTCGAACTGGCGGCCATGATCTCCAGTTCAACTGAACCGATTTTCATGAAACAATGGAATCGACGCAAATTGTCACCATTCTGGGGTGAACCTCGACCATTATTTTAAAAAATTTTTTTTTTTTTTACACTAACCTAAAAAAAAAAGCCCCAAATTGAAATTTTTTTTGAATGGCCACCATTTGTCAAAATCACAAAATTAAGTTTGAGGTTCACCGAGAATTACATCTATACTGATTATAACCCCGTTTTTTTCATTTCGGACGCTCCAGAGACACGGAATCGTGGCCGCCGTGCCACCAACTTTTGAAGTCTCATTACTTTTTGAACAGCCCTTATCGAGGCAAAAAAAATTAGTTTACTTTGAACCTTTTGTAATACAATAAATAAAAATTTTTTAATTATTCTTTAGCGTTTCAAATAAGAATTTTTTATAAAGAAGGGTCCAAAAAACGGGTTTGGAATGAAGACCCCTTAAAATAATAATTTGTGCTTAAACCAATCGCTTTTAGCGTTTCATTTCATTCAATCGCGAAATCCTATTTTTTCGAATCTATCTCTAGTTGTTCTTGAATATTTTTGTAGCAGCTAAGAACGATTTGTAACAAAAGTAAAAGCTCATTTATTTTAAGAACGAAGTTTTGTAGTGGTACCTCAATAACACGCAGTGTATTGGTCAAAAACTACAGGATGGATATAGTGAGTTGTAGATATAGTTAAATGTAACATTGAGGCATACCACAAATTTGTCTTGCACGTCATTTTTTTGAATAACGATTTAAAAACCGTATTTTCGAAATAGATACAGTAGATATCATATGTCATATGATATATAGCAAATCCCCCGATAGTTTATAATACGTAATAGGAAAAGAGAAATTTAACACTTGTCCAACGGTGTATTACATTGCAATTTCGGACTAAAATTGGGTTGCTACATGCAAAAACAAATCGAATTTTTTCAGTTTTTAGCGACTTTACCAATAATTTAAACGAAATGAATAAGTCAAACTTGTATAAAAACCATTTAATTTTGGTAGGCAGTTTCAAATTAACTTAATTTTTGCGTCTTCTGCATCATGTATCTATTAGAATCGAGTAAATTTGGTTGAGCTATGTGTCTTTTTAGGAAAAAGAAGCCATAAAAAAGCCGTGCAAACACAAGTGGGAAAGTCGGACTAGCCCGACTATAATATACTCTGTACCAATAAAAGTGTAAAGCTCAATTGTGGAATTTAGATGCTGTAGTTGCAGCTGAAGCGACGCTGCTACTGCGCTGTAGCAGAAGAAGTTTATTTTGCTTATATCTTG